>NCQT01126007.1:1558-11652 GCA_002740465.1 Stenocereus thurberi
CAATCCTCAGAAAATCATAAGAGAGAAATTTCAAAAATTCACAAGAAGAAAAGTCCATTTCCCTGTTTCCCGCAATTAAATAATCTCACCTCAATTAATTAATTACACACTAATTACAATGATAATTACTATTTAATAATAGCAAAATGATAAATGTCTTATAACAAGACACTTTTTAAATATCTTTTTTTCACTTAAAATATATCTTATCACATATTAAATTAAAAAAATAATATAATTAAATAGTAAAAAATTATCAAAACTTACAAATTATGTAAAATCATCTTTCCATACATAATCTTTTATATTTACAAAATTATATATAAAATATACCTTACAGATACAGTTCATCAAGTTAGAGTGTCAATTTATAATTATTGACGTAACTAACGAATATTAAAATTTTATAACACATAATAAGTTATAATGAACAAAATTTTAATATTTTTTAGTTATAAAACATATTAATTTGAGCTACAACAAGACAGTTAAAAATACCTTATAACAAGACACGTATGTATCACCCTTAATAATATTCAACACTACCAGTTAACGTTATCCGCATGTCTTATGGGGGAGCACAAAATGTCTAAATTACCCTCACATGAAGCGGACTAGGCACAGGGTAACCACATGAGGACGAGCACATGAAATGAAAACTCAAAATATCGCAACAGAAAGAACCGGTAAAATATGTAACCAGCTCTACTTAAACGAGTCAGTCAGCTGACAGCTACCAGTTTTCGGTTTTCAAAATTCAAAAGCATGACCGTCCGAGTGAAACAAGCCAGTCGTAATCAAGAAGCTAGCAAGCCATCGGCAGCGTTTAGCCACAAATACTACTTTAACGCCATCTGTTACTACTAATGCCAACACTGCTTAGTGCATTAACTACTATTAGAAAGCTTCGTTAAGAGAACCTAATGATGAGATGATGTGAAGATCGGACCGCGATCTAGGCTTCCACGTCGACGACGTCCTTCTTAGCAGGGGAGGAGATGGTCCAAACGTAGCCGTACGGGTCCTTCACTTTGCCCACGCGCCCTGCGCCTTCGACTTCCGTCACGTCACCGTCTGCCACAGCTCCAGCACCCACGGCGGTGGCGATGGCGCCGTCAACGTCGTCAGTTTCCAGGACGAACACGCATCCAGAACCTTCTGATTTCAACCTAAAAAGGTCAAAGAAAAGAAAAATAACTAGTGGTCAGAAGTGTGGAGAGAAGCGTGATATTTTCGCCAGAAACGAACAGATCTGCAGATTTGTTTTTCCGTTTTGGAGAGGAGGACGAAAATACTGTACTAAGAGTAGAAAGGACAAAAGGCGTGAAGTCCGGATGAGAGAGAAAAGATAAAGTAAGACAGTCACAACAAAAGCAACAGTCGTGAAAAATAGAGATGGACTAGTATGGACACACAACAAAATAGGCGTTCAGATGCCGAGAATAAAGACGAGTCTCANAAAGCACGGCACAAAGCATCGGCAGAACCAAAAAAATCGAAAGCAACGAAAGAAATTTTAAAAAAATATGGTCCAGATTTATTAAAGAATAATCAAAACAATGAACGGGAAAAAGCTAAAACGAAATTTAGAGAGAGAAAGCGAGATAAACAACATAAAATAACTAACAAGGAAAAAAAAACAAAAACCAGAAGAAATGAACGGAAAACGCAAAGCTAAAACGAATTTAGAGAGAGATAGAGAGAGATCAGAGAGATTACTGAGCAGCTTCATCGGCGAGATCGGCGACGGAGAAGACGGCGGAGCCGAGCTTGAGTTCAGCAGAGAGAACGAGAGGGAGCTCCTGCTCAGCCTTCCTCTTCGGGTGCAAGGTGCGGCTGACCTCCTCAGCGCCGAACGCGGACTTGTAGAACTGAACAGCGTCTGTAGCCTTGGGAGCCTGGACCAGAAGCTGCGGCTTGAAGGCGGAGAAGACGACGGCGGTGGTGGTCTTCTCGGAGGCGGCGCCGTTGTTCTCAGCTCCGTTCTGAACCTCCTCAGCCATGATCTCGGTTACGTTGCAGAGAAATAACTCCTAACCCTAGGAGAGAGAAAGCAGGAGACAGACAGAGAACGAACGAGCAAGAATTTGAGGAGAGAGACAACGGTGAGCCAGAAATGAACAAACAAAGGAACTGAGAGCCCCGGTTGGGGGGTATATATAGAAGCGGAGAAGCGGAAACGTTTGCTTGCGAAGGAATTTTCCAAGAGAAAAAGTAGGGAGTGAGTAGAATTACTGTTTTGTCCTNNNGGCATTGGGCAGTGGGCACGTTTAATGGTGTGATTAGTAGGGTAATTATTGGTGACCTAACTCACGCTTTTCTCTCGTCCCATTATTGGTGTAGTGAGGGATGAGTGAGTAAACGAGGACCCGTTCCATTTTACGTTTTAAACAAATATTTAGATATAAGAAGATATAAAAGTTATAAGGATTTGTAAAAAGTTGTAAGGGCATGTAAGAAACTGTAAAGAGATGTAAAGAGTTGTAAAGTAATATAAGAAGTTGTAAGAAGATGTAATGAATTATTGAAGAGTTGTATAGTATAATTTGTTTTACATTGAACGTTTTGGATGAAAAATAATGATATTAAAATAATATCCTCATTAAAAATAAATAATTAATTAGGTTAATTGCACAATAATAAAATATATTAATTCCCATAAATTTGGTAAATAAAATTTCGTCCAAGATTTTTTATATGAACATTAGTTTGATCGAATAAGTAAAGTATAATAAAAAAATTGACAAAATTGAATACAATTCTTCAAATAAATTCCTGTTTTAAGTAAATAACTTTAAATATAAATAAATATATGGTAATCTATAATAATATATATTTCATATCAAAACTCAAATATAATTTACGTCGTTATGTTATGTTTTTATGTTTATGTAAATGTTGTGTTCATAAGATATTTATAAATTTTGTATATTGGTCGTATCATTAAAAAAATATATATTTCTGTAACTAAAATAAATGAATGTTATAGAAAATCTATGAGATGTTAGAAGATGTATGAAGACGTAATGAGATATAACGAGATGTAAGAAGATGCGAGAAGATGTAAGGAGCTGCAAAGAGATGTAAGAAGATGTAAACTCTTAACTAAATTCTAAAAAACACGAAATAGTATGGAGCCTGAGTGAGTGGAAACGACTAATTTTGCCATTAATTTGTTGTTGTTGTTGTTTTGGTCTGGATTTTTGGATGTATGATTAGTAGTATATATTAAGGGCCTATTCATTTTTAGCGTTTTGAAAGAGCTGTTAGTAGGTTGAAGCATATTGAAGTAAGTTTGACTAGCAGTTAGCAGGTAGGAGCGGGTGGAAGCAGATAGGAGCAAGTGAGAGCAGGTTGGAAGCAGGTTGAAAGCAAGTTAGAGTGTTTTGGAGCGTTTTGTTGTGATTCTTCTAATATTATGATTATCGATGATAATTTATGTGAAGTACATCATATTTTTGTAACAATTATTGTATAATAGATTTACGAAAATAATGTAACAGAAAAGTTAAATGTCATCGGAATACATTATCAAACGTTAGTCTATGATAATCATATACCGTTCTTTGTAACTAAAATTAGCATATATTGTAATAATTGTTTCTCGATGTTGAAATCATATTACCTATTGCATCTCTACATTCATTCATTGCTTGCTTGTTTCGCGCATCATACAACCCAATGTTGGTAATGGTTGTAATATTTGCTGGTCTCGGTAAAATTAGTATTCCTTTTTCATGCATTCGGATGAAGTTGTGTAACGCTGGGCAACACGATATAATTATATCAATTTATCGTTCTCTACTCACTTGAAACATTCTGTCTTTTAAGATCTTCCAAGTATTATTTAATACTCCAAACATTCTTTCGATGAAATTGGAGCAGGTAGGAGCGGGTTGGAGCAGGTTGGAGCAGCAGTTAGCAGATTTAAGTAGATTAGAGCAGCTTCAAACAGGTTGAGCAGGTAGTAGATATAAAATGCTGAAAACGAACAGGTCCTAAATAAACCTCTATATGAAGAAATTTTCTATCAAAGGTATGCAATCTTGCATTGGATATGTAAAATTGGGTCAAAGTTAAACTAAATTTAGTTAGATGAAATGGTTTGGACGTTATTCTAGTTGTTGGGCCTTTTATGTTTCATGATACGATGAGGGTGACCAAAAAGTGTAGAAAGAGGTGGCTAATTTGGAAGTTTCAAGCAATAGAGAGGAAAATAATCATGAAAATAACACACTGGATAGCGTTCAAGAGGCACTTGATGATTGGGAGGTTGGAAAGGTTGTGGGTGTTAAAATACTTGGAGACGAACAAGGAGTAATAGAAAGCATCAAGGGAAACATCCGACATAGCAGGATGAATCGAGCTACAATTGGTACCAAGCTGACATCGATCAACACTGATTTGGAGGCTTTGGGCTTGTGATTTCCATTATCGGATACGTCATTTGGTTCATGAATTTTGGTTTATGGGAAGGAAAACTACGCTTTGGAAATCTCTTAGAGCAACAGCCACATATTTGGGATATTGAGGAAGAAGACAGGGTTACTTGGAATCTTTTAGAGCCATAGCGATGGAGCAGGAGAAGGGGATTGATTGTGGTGTGAGTAGCCAGGCCTAGGGCCCTTGGGAGGTGCAAATTGAAACTACGGTGAGTCAGCGACAGGTTCATTAGGCTTTTGCGCGTGCATCGTAACATCAACATGTCAACATTGATAAGCAGGCTTGATATTTCTCTTGTTGCGTACGTAACTGTATCGTTTTTATTTTTGATTCTTTAGAAGCCTCATTAATGCTCCCCCCCGAAAAAAAAAAAAAAATCAACATGTCAACAACCCATGTAATTTTGGGCTTAAGTCAATTAATGTCATAGTATTGTTAGTTTTTATTGATTGGACTATTGAAGTGATTTTTGCTATAGCTAGCCTTGAGCCTACACGTTTTTGGTCTTCAATGCGACTTTTAATACGAAGGTGGTTTACTTAAGATAAAATGGGTAGTTTTAATCTTTTATTTAAGGTAATATGGTGATTCAAGTTTCTATCAGTTATATTTTCCTTCAGCCTACTGGAGCTAGATTTATTAATATGGACTAAATATTGTATTATTTATTTATTTCTTTGACGATTATTAATGATTAACAAAAGGTATTTTATGACTATTCACAAGTGCTTCCTCAGCCCCCCCAGGCACCCCCGGTGCAACAAAGAGAATGCTTCTTGAGCTTTCGCGTGCTCTTTAAATGAATACAAGAACTGGAATATTCAGCCATAAAACGAGCAAAGTTTTAGTCACTTTTTTCATGTGACAATTTTTATGTGTCTTTTTTAATTTTTAAAATTCCTGTAATTGGTGTTCGGAGGAATTGTTAGATGGCAAGAGTCAAAAGAACTCATCTGGGTTTGGTAATAACATTTGTTCGTAGTAGTGCTGGTCTCAGGTTTGAAAATAAAAGCCTTGTATAAATCACCATACTCCAGCGGACGTCAACAGCCGTCTTAGCTCAGCGGTAGAGCGCATGGCTTTTAACCATGTGGTCGTGGGTTCGATCCCCACAGACGGCGCATTTTGACTGTTGGTGAATTGCGCACAATTTTTAATGAGGTCTCTGAGCACTCAGCCGTGGCATGCCCGTCAATGTATTGCCTTGCTTAATTATTTTTCCTCTTCCAAACGTGGCCTTCATTTTTGTGCATAATTACTCTTGTAAGCCCCTTTCTTCTCTTGTTCTTTGCTTTTTAATTGGTTCTGGGTTGCCTTCTTCCTCAGATGGGTTATGTCTTGCTGGGTTTGGGGCATTGGTGTTTTGTTAATTGAGAAGTAGGAGTATCCTTGATTGCTTAATGGTTTAGTCATACCTGGTAGAGATTGATTTTCACAAAATGTCTGTTGTTTAAACCCTAAACCTTGAGCAGGTTGGTGGGTAAGATTGAACTGAAGTTGATTTTACTACCAGTGAAGTAATCAACAAAGACATGCTCATGCATCAATTTTGCACGATCAATGCTCTCCTTGGAATGGGGATGAGTGAGTAAGCTTATTTTTTGGGCTTTGAGATTTGAGAACATGACATTGCTGCTTGATTGAGAATGAAGGAGAAACATTGCCCAATTTGTCTATTTAATCTAGGTATAATCTTAGCGTGAAAAATGTTACCATTCCATCAAGCTAAGATGAGAAGCATAGATACTCTATACGACTTCACGTATACGTAATAGACACCGACACTTTTAGACATTCTTAAATGCATGGGAAATGCACAAATGACTTCAAGAAATTGGTTTTGTCTTCAATAGTTATAGGTTGCATACATTATGAGCAATAGGTTGTTGTTCACATCCGAACACATAATTGCCCTAAAGTTACGATGATTCTCGCACTGCTGTCAATTTACACTCTTCTGATGGCGCCATATATAGTATCCACTTCATCACACTATCCACAGTAGAGTCTAACAAGGTAATGGACATGAAGCAACTTCTAGTGCACTTGTGGATGTCTCTTGAGACCATGTCCAAGGTAATCTAAGTGCTCATTTCGTCTCATATATATATATATATATATATAGGGACANNCAAGTGTCTCGAATTAGGAATTCCGTGCTTTGGACCTAATACATCCACGATTTTAAGAAGAGAACTGGTAAATCCAACATTTGAGTACATATGTCTCGGATTTTATAGCTGATCACTTATATCATGAATTGATAAATGACAAAAATCTTGCCGGTGCGACAACCGCACATCTATGATGGGCAACTTATGCTCTGCTTTCTTTTTCTTCATTTTGTATGGACATCTTTTTCAAACTTTTCTGGACAACGGTCACTTTTTCTACAGATAATACTTTGGGTTACTTGGGCTGTTCTTGTCAAACAATGGTTTGGATCAACTTTTCCAACCCACCATAATGGCCTCAGGTCTTCTAGGCCATTTTTTAGTAGTTTGGGCTCAAAAGGCTCACACACCCCCGGTATTGATTGGTTCATATGCAAGTTTCCAATATTATTAGTATTCAAGAAAGGACATTTTGAGCATCTTTTCATGATGTCGGTCTCTTATATTCGAGTTCTCTGTGAGCAGAAATATGTGCAGAGGTAACACTGTCTACATCTGAATTTTCTCAAACTCCGCAAAGCAAGATTCACATTAGGAGTTATTGATGTCCGTTTGGTGCATTTTGAGCATCTTGAGTTGCTCATTAGGGGCTTCTTTGGCTGCATGGTCTGTTTCATAAAATCTGACATATTAGTAATAGAACTTTTTACTATGAGAGGTCATTAAGCAACCCACAAGTCAAAACTAGCTTTTCTCCTATTTAACTACATTTACATTATGCCATCTTCTTGGTTTCCTGTCATCCTTGCCGCAAATTATAGATCTTATATTTTTCTCCAAATTTATCTTTCCTTGTTGATCATGGACAGCCTTCACTGCGATGAATTAGTTCATAGCCATACTTCAGAGTTTTACTTAAGTATGATTGAAATGGTCAAATTTAACAACCTTATTTATGATTATAGAGAGGTTGTATCCAAAGGACCCAAAAAAAGCTCAATTAGGTAATGTATGATCAAATCAAATGATCAGAATCACTAGAGCAATGATGATGCTTTGAAGGGTTCAATTACAAGGATCAGAATTCCATGTGGGGGTAAGGTCCACCAAACTCCACCCAGCATGGAATCACCCATATTATATATAGTAACATGCTTTATAATCTTCGGTTTTGATAGATTATTGCTATATTTTTATAAAACCCCAAAATTTTGTTAAGGGGTATTTTTATTTGTTTGGCTTGGCTAGGCTTAGGCAGGCCCCGTTATCCAACAGGCCTACCCCTTTTATTTTTCTTTAGCTTTTATGAAGAACCCCATCCTATTCTTCTTTTCTTTGAGACCACATTTGGGTGTGGGTCTTGATAGTGCAACACAGCTAGGTAAGTAGCTATTGTTCTTGTTCAACTGATAATGAATTGTGTTAGGTATATGTCTCACTTAATTCTTGTGCAAATGTTTGAATGGTGTTCAACTGATATGTTATTTGGATGTTATTGAGTCGGCTCTAGTCCTGTCTTCCAATTTTATGGTAATTTATTATTGATGATGTATTTGTTAAGGTTAAGGTGGTTAAATGATCATACCATTTGGACTGTTTACAGAGGAAAAAAAAACTTAGTTAAAATTAGCTAATAAACAACTTCTTTCAGTGTAGATTTCGCTTTCAAATGGTCTAAAGAGATCTAGATATAAGTGACTTTACATTTTCGGACATCTCTGTTTTCAAAGAAATCGATTTTAAAAGACCCATATAATTAAATTTAGCCGATAAATGCTAAAATTATAATAAAAGGTATAATATGTGCTAAGGTTATTTTCAGGTAAGCAAACATAGTTATTTAATTGATCACAAGTTGTAAATTTTGTTCACTTGTAAATTATTTTTTATTGATATTTAAATTTTTTTGTTCAAAATCTCAATATATCATATACATAATTTGTACAAGCCGAAAAAATTCTAAATGCTTCTGCATTCTTCCTTTCTAAGTATGCATGAATTGAAAGAGACGGTCTAGGTCCTCTAGGATGCATTACTAGATTTTTTTACTCGTCTAAACGTAAAAACAGATATAACGGCAAATACATACAAACTTAATTTAAATTTCTAATATCAATTTACAAACTTTACTAATGAGATACATAATGCCCAGAAAAATACAGTATTAAACGTTAACAGTTACTTTCGTTGTTTGCTAAGGAAAAGTTGAAGTCAAACGACATGAAATTGAAATCCACGTATTACTTGCAAGTTTGAAGTTTCTGATCACCACTATTTAAATTAACGAAGGAGTTTGTTTGGTTAGGAAGCAGCGACGTGTCAAAGGTGGTCGACTAGCCGTTGGGTTATCCCTGTCTTACGAACTTTTGAAAAAAGCAAGTGCTACCCCCCCCCCTTCATCTCTATCACTGGGCCTAGTGGGCCTGGGGTGGTTCTACAAATTGACTAAATAAATTCACTTTTTAGTTTCAGGAGAATCGGCGTGAGTATTTACCTTTTTTAAAAATTTGTTAGGGGCTAATTTAAACTTTGGAAGTTTAGATTGTCGATCATCCAACCTTTAAAAATAACGTCTACTAAGTTTAACTTTGGGTCTGTTTATTCTAAGTAATTTAATATGAGTTAAAATCGATGTGAAAAGTACTCCTAATTTTTAGTATAAATTATTAAGAATAAATAGATTCAAAGATGTGACTGTTGACTAATATTCGCTATTTTTAAAAGTTGATTTGTTAATATCTGAATTCTGAAAAGTTAAATTATTTGCATAAAAAATCCAATTTTTATGTTTTAATTATTTGGTTAAGGGTTGTAGTTGTGGAAAGTTACGTTTTTAAAAAAGGAGTTTCTATCTCACACAGTCACATGCATTGCCTGCTTAATTTAAATGTGTTATGTAAAAAGGTTTGCCGTTCACGTGTTGGGTCATCATCTAGGCGGATGCCATGAAATGACATCGTTACGCTCCCTCCCACCGCTATGATTTATGAATGGGCCTTGCCTTTCTACCTCCATTTTTGGGGGTTTCACATTCTTGAAGACTTGCATCCTCTTAATGAATCAAAAAGAGTGCATTAAATGACGTTTTATATTATAAGCCTGAGTCTATAATATGATACGTATTATATTACAAGCCCTAGTTCATAATACGATACATAGGTCTGTTTGTTTCGGTATTTCGAAAGCGTTTGGTAATTGCTAGCTGCTTTAACAGCTTTCAAATGTTGTTAACCACAAATCGTTAGGCATAATTGCTAGTAAACGCTGGTAAGTGCAGGCTAACCGCTATCTTCTATTTGTGAATGCTATATGTAAATGCTAACCGTCATTTCTAACTGCTAGTAAATACTTGTAACAACGCTAATCCTAAATGCTGACATGAACAGACTCATGGTATATGAGACGGATGAATATATTTTGTTTTAGAGATACATTGTGGAATAAGAGTTTAGTTTTGAACAATAAAATAATTATCATATATGACAGTTCAGATTTTAACGTCCGATGCTCCCATATAAGTTTTGTAGACATTATCTT
>NCQT01126045.1:3527-16058 GCA_002740465.1 Stenocereus thurberi
TTGTTACCTCTTTCTACATAATTGAATTTTTCTTTAGTTTTTGGAATCCTCTAAACTTTAAGGCATTTGATGTCTAATTGAGATTGATTCCATATTTTCAACCAACTCTAAGGTGTCTAAAATTATTAAGTTTAAATATTAATAGTGTTCATTGAATAATATTTTTTGTGGCATATTCTGTTCAAAATACAATAAGCGCAATGGAAAAGATGTAAGTCAATTACTAAGAAGTATACTGAAAATAACATTTGTTCACTATTTTTCATATATATTATGTCACACTTACGCAAAAACTATGAAATTAATGTTATTATAGAATACACTCAATAAGCTTTCAAGTAAAAAAATAATCACTCAAAACGGAGGTTGGATGAGAAAGGTATGGCTAAAAGAAGTACGCTATCTATGACCCAACCTAAGAACACGACCGAGTTGCTGCCTAATAGAACCCGATCCGAGCCCTTTTTTTCCAAACCATCCGTCGAAAACTCTAGCTACTAACTTAGATGGAGAAAAAAACTCTAGATCACATGCGACAACTCCTAAGAGACCCCAGGAAATCCTCGATTCATATAGGTATAAATTCAGCCCCTCACCTATCGTTCAAAACCACAACCAGAATCCCAAAAAAATTTGAGAGAATGCTGAGAGCTTCAAAGAACCTGACCAAATCTTTCTCAAGTCCATCATCAAAACCTTCAAAGGATTAATGCTTAATACTCTCAATCCTAGGGTTCCTAAGTCATACAGGTGGGTAACCTAAAGGTGCTAATCTTTTAAGCCTACTTTCCTCTTAAGGTTGGACACGACGCAACTCTCACACTCTTCAAACTCACAACGATTAAGGTTGTGAAATGTGATTATATTTTTCATTCATTATAAAATAATGATGAGATAACACAAAATTTTTTCGGCATTCGACGACATGAATTTTGACTGTAATAGATTGGTCAATCAGGAACTTAGAGGGTGTCTTGCTCACGAGTGGAATTAGCGGATAGCGGTTATGAGTAATTTGGATGCCTAGGATACCCAAGCGCTAGAGGTCTCATGATTGCTTGTTCTTTCAGTCTAAGAAACCTAGATGAATTAAGATATAAGCTAGCAAATAATTAAGTAAAATGAAAACAAAGAGAAGAATTAATAATTATACATAACAATACGGCAAGCATTCCCATAATATATGGTGAAAACTCATATAGTTTATATCGACGATATCATAACTAAGGATAAAATAACTAAATAAATAAAAGTTGTAAATTATGCCAACTGGAGGAGTTAATTTAGAAACAAATAAAGGGCCGTTAGAAAATGGCCTCGAACCAAGATATATGTGCACATTACGCGTGCAATCATTTCCACAAATGAAATCATCAAACTAATAATCACAAAATATTATTATTAATAAAGGCTCCATTTGGATCGGAACAAGAGGCCAATATTGTTTGGCTTCCATGCCATTGGCTAGTTGCTATGTAAATGGGAGAAGAGACTCCAAGTTAAGGTATTAAAAATTCGCATATCTTTTTATGAACATCAAAATCTCACAACATATAAGTATTCAATTAATCATTTCAACTATTATTTTGCCATATAACAAGTGGACCCATAATTATCAATTGTCAGATCGTAGGCCCATCAATTCCACCAGCACAGTTTTAGTTCTAGCTTCCTGATCAGCCTGGGAGGTGTACAGTTACTCGATGATTGCATTGTTCAAATATGAGCTCATCAATTTGGGTTCCACGTTTAGATAATAACTAGTAATAGTTTTAAATATAATTCTCTCTCCCCGTCTTTTCGAACTAAAATGAATTGTGACGCGACCTCTCACTAAGAACTGTTTTGAATTTTACTATATAGGGGTAAAAATATTGAGCTTCAGCTTACTTTTCTAAGTTTTTTGGTTTTTCCTATTTCAAGTAAATCTTTGGAAGGCTACCCTCCTCCGGCCTGCAATTGCACTATAAGACCCCTGCTAAGACGTTTAGAAAGAACATAATGATCAGGAAAGGCTTGTAAACATTCCAGTCCGAACTCTAAGTTAGTGTATTCATCTTAAAAATAATGAGGAAGTTAGCCCTTAAGGGTTGAGTATGAACTTTTTAGTAGCATTATTATCCATTAGTCTCTACCACCTAGCCTTGTCTATTTTTAAGAGAGTAGTAACACTTTGACCTAAGTATTCTACTACACTATTCACAAACGGTTAGTTATTTTGGGTTAAGGAGGTGATTACAAGTTAAGGCGTTACATGGGCTCGTTCCTCAAAGCGGGATGTACACAAGCGTCATCACCCGTATATTAAATGCACAACTCACCCACATCCTTATAAAAAGGACATTAACCTAATTTTAGGTTCTCATACCACCGAGTTAGCAGGGATCCAACCACCTGTTCAGGCTCCCACGCCACCAAGTTTACAAGGATCTGGCAACAAATTTTCAGGCTCTTTTGGCACTAAGTTAACATAAATATGGATCCAAATCTTCATACTTTCACGCCACCAAGTTCATAAGTATCTGATTATTTGTCTTTAGGCTCTTATGCCACCAAGTTCACAGGGATCTGGATGCTGGTCTTCAAGCTCACATGTCATTAAGTTGTTAGGGATCTGATCACATATCTTCAGACACACACCATTAATAAGTTTTTATCATTGAATCTCGATGGCATCACTGCCTCATGGTACAATGGGACATTTTAAAAATATGCTATCTTGGCTCCTGGCACAATAGGATATTTCGACATTGATGGCTCATGGCACAATGAGACATTTCGACATCGTCAACTCTCAGCACAATGGGACATCGTCGACTCTCAGCACAATGGGACATCGCTGGCTTCCTATACAAAGGGACATTTCAATAAAACACTGGCTCCCAGCACAATGGGACTTGCTAGCTTCTGGCATAATAAAGCATTTTAATATTGCTGGCTCCTAGCATAATAAGATATTTTAACAATACGCTGGCTCCTGGTGCAATTGGACATTGCTTGCTACTGGGACAATGGTGCATTTCAACATCACTGGCGTCCAGCACAATGGGACATCACTGACTCCTGGAACAATGGGGCATCACTAACTCTCGGTACAATGGGACATTTCAACAATACGTTGGTTCCCAATGCAACGGGACATCATTGGCTCTCAGCACAACGGGATATATCAATATCACTTGCTCCTGGCTCAATAAGACATTTTAACAATACATCGGCACCAGGCACAATGGAATATCGTTGGCTTCTAGCAAAATGGGACATCACTTACTCCCAGCACAATGGGACATTTCGAGAATAGGTTGGCTCCGGGCAATATGGGACACCGCTGGCTTTCACATAATGGGACATTTTACTATTTCCTTCATCATGGGAAGAGTAGGCAAGCACCGCATTCCAGCACTCTCCCTAGCTAAGTTCAGGCATCATGCCATAAATTTTTGTCACAATAAAAGTAGATAAGCATCATGCTTCAAATGCTGCAGCGACCAAGTTTAGGCATCATCACTTTCAAATAAGTAAGCACGAATAAAATTCTTTACTTTGACATTCGCCTTGCATAGGCTCCGTCAAAGTGGAAAGGTTAACTGTAGGCACCTAAAAACTGTCTTATTTTTGCAAAATGTCCGATAATGGTAAACCAATTGAATAACACTTAAGAAGCCCTCAGATATTGAAATAGACAGTCTTAAAATATGTCAACATCCCTTAACTCATACATTCAAGGCTAAATATGCCTAGAAAAGGCTACAAGAACCTAAAAGCCGGAATCGACCCCAAATAGGAGGTGTTTAACGTCTAGCTAAGATTCATTCCATATTTTCAGCCTACTCTACAGTGTGTAAATTTATTAAGCTTAAATATTAGTATTTTCATTGAATAATATTTCTACTGATTTATTATGCATGAAAGTCCGATAAACAATGGAAATGATATCAGTTGATTACTAAGACACTTTCTAAAACTTACATACATTCACTATTTTGCTTATATCTTAAGCTACACTTATCTAAAAATTATGAAATTAATGTTATTAGAAAAAAGACTCAATAAGCTTTCAAGAAAAAAGACAACTTAAGACAGAGGTTAGATGAGAAAGTTGTGACCGAAATAAGCTACACTTTCTGTAGCCAAACCCACGAACCCAACCAGGTTCCTACCATTAGAATCTAATATGACTCTTTTCTTTCTCGGCATATCTTCCAAAAACCCTAGCTACTGACGCAAATAGATAAAAATCCCAAACCATATGGCACCAACTCCCAAGAAACCCTAGGGAATCCTTGTTTCCTACAAATATAAATCCAAGCCCTTATCTAACCTTGAAACACACAACCTAAATCATAGAAAACTTTAAGAGAATATTGAGAGGTTTAGGGAACCTAACCAAACCCTTGTTAAGCACATAAGTCAACGTTCGAAATTCTCGATCCCAAGAGTCCCCAAGTCACTGAGGCAAGTGCTATGAGGGGACCAATCTTTCAAACCCACCTTCATCATTTCACCTTTTTACTTTCTTTTGTTTAGCATGTAAATTCAAAGATGTAACCTTTCGTAATTTAATCCCTACCTGCTGTAATTATTTGGATTGTTTTTTTATGTTCCTTTGGGCTAACATTTTTTGTTTAATTTTTATTATTCAGTTTGCTAGATTCTAATATGTTGCACGCTTGATATTTTAAGTGTAAGTTAATGTTGATTTCTCATTTTGATTAGTAGAGATCATCAGTTATGAAAGGCGATATCGGGATGTATTCCATCCCAATATCATACATTTTCCCCCGAATCTAAACCTTGGTTCAAGCCTATAGAGTTAGATGGTCCCTAGTTCAAGGATTACTTGGGGGTCTTTCAAAAACTTTTTAAGACAAGCATAATCTCACATTCAGTGTCTTTTTTGGTTTATGGTTCATGTTAGAAAGTATGCTTTGTTTGTATATTTTCCAAAAACTCAGTGGCGTCTCTATTGAATACTTTTTCTATATTCCATTAAATATTTGTTGGAATTAGACAGGACTGACTAGGAAAGCGATTCTGCCTCGGGATCCAGACAGTACTGCAGGTTGGACCAGAAAGGAGGACACCGTCTTGGCCCAAGAACTCGGCAAAGTGCCTGGATCGGCATGGTTGTCCCATATCTTGGGCCAGTCTTCCTGGAATTTGACCAGAAAACTAGACTTAATTGTACGTCATAGGTCTGACCAGGTTCCTAGGTCATAGGTGTTCTCCAGCCCTCTAGGCTCGACAGTCACTATAGGAAAAGTTATGTGCCTCCACGCTTAAAATTGCATTTGCCCATGGATATATGGGCGGCAGTGAGTAGTCGCCATGCTTAAGCTAAGCATGCCAATTGAAAGAGTGGAGAAATATTCCGCACACTTGATATCCTTGGCAACGGCTAAAGCTCCCACCCTTATAAGCGTGGGGAGTGATGTCTTTCCCCGCGGATCATGCGATGGGATTGGGTTGCACATGCAAGAGTGGGGAAATTTGTCTATTTGGGAACGTTAGAGTTCGATATCTTTGCACCTGCAAGTATGGCAACTAGCATATAACTAACTAACTTTTGAACAACTATTTTAATAATTTTAGCGCACATTTTTGTAGGCACTTTTTGTGCCTTTTTTTTTCAATGTTTAGTATTATTGAAAACTTTTATAAATTATATATAATTTAATTTGGACAATGCCTAAAATTCTTATACCATTTGTGTATGCATTCGCACATTTGAGCATATATATATATAAATACATAAACTATTACACACGCGCACACACACACACACAAAAATTAAAAAAAAAGGTTCAATAACATCATAATCATTATTGAACCAACTTTCGTTATATTATCAAGAGTTCATAAGTACTATTTGAGGATAATGGAAATGAATTGTAGCATTCCAAATGCGTCCTAAGAGTGAAAATATGATATGAAAATATGGTGTAAATACACATCCAACAAGCGAGGGTTTGCCAACTAATATCCACATGTAACATCTGAAATAAGGGGAAAAAGTCACTTTGGATGTGTAGAATTTCGAAGTGTGACCCATACAATTCAAAAGCCTCCATTTCCTCCATTTCTTATCCATTCTCGTCGCACATTACCTTTGGTTGCAACCTAAAAATACCAAATCGATCCATTAGAAAAAAATATTATTCCATGTTATAAAAATTGAATCAAACATCAATCATCTTGAAAATAAAACTACCCCATAACCTAATAAAAAAAAGAACAAAGAAAAAAAATTGTGAAACTTAACCGAAATAACAATAACTTGCATTCAAAAACTACGAAATTTATCACATACCCTAACTTTTCAAAGTTAAGTTGAGCTAGGGAAGAGACGATAAACTTGCTGGTGCAATTGTGTCCAATTTCTAACGAAGCATAGCATCTAACATATTTGGTTCAGGCCTACGTTTGCAAATTCTCATAGCCTACAACCAAATGTTTGCATTTTAAAAGATTATAACAAATATTTCAAATATGAAAAAAGAATAAATGCAATTTGTACCACTCCTGCTAGGCAGAAAACAATAAGTTCCTTCTTCTCTAAAGAAAAGTATTGGTGCACCTCCTTAGAACGATTTTTCAGGATTATATTGACCAATATGTCTACCTGAGCACGAGTCAATTGGAATTAAAAAAGGAAACTATCTATGAGAAATCACGGCATGAGTACACCAATATGAATGTTACATGATTTGTAATACAGTATATTTCACTGAGCATATTTACATAATTTAATACAATCTTCTTGTTAGAGTCAAAACATTTGGTTCCTATCATTTTCCAGTTCCATGCTCATTGGATGCCTTCTGAAGCATATGTGAAGATATCATGGGAGTGTTTTTCACCGGCTTGTTCATTGCCACAAAATTTCTCTAATAACAAACACAAAATAAATAGCTGCATAATCAACTCAACATATAATTTGGGAAAAAGAGAACATAATGTTCAATTGGTATATATACCTTCAGATTTTCATTTTGACTTTCTACTTGACTATGCCTTGATGGTGTGCTACCCTCTATTAAATTGCCTCTTGGGGTAGGACCCCCTTTTCTTTTAAGTTCCACATGAGATTGACCACCATCATGATTACAGGTAGTATGTTTTGATGGTTGAGCACTTGGTCTGACCGCATCACCACTAAGAAGCATGGAACTAGGTTGTAGAGGACTATGACTCTGGCAACCATGAGTAAGAGATCCAAATATGTTGTTAACATTCGATGTCTTGGACAATGACTAAGAATGTGTAAAAAATAAGAGAGAATATCCAAATTAACCAACAGATTTGATTTTTACTTCAATAAATAGAAATTTAATGATATATCATCTTTACTTACCATTGTCTTTCCTGATTGTTTTTGTTGACCATCGTGCATGGAGACGATTTGCTTTGATAACCTTGCACCTCTTTGTGGTTGGTTCTCTAAAAGCACATAGATAGAAATTTAATCAAGTATTAAAATGAACTATAACTTACAAACATCTAATCTTTCACTACCTAGCACATTAGAGATCGAAAGGGCATCCCCAGATTTTAGTGAATCACTGCTTCTATACTGATCATGGGGTGTGTCGTGCCTTGAACCTGTATGAGATCCATTGCCTACAGGTGAATCCTGGTTGCTGTAATAATCATAAGGTGTGTCATGCCTTGAAACTTCTGGCGAGCCTGTACTCTCTATAAACACCCATGGTTAAAGTTCAAGAAATTTGCAACACAGCTTCAGAAATTTCTAAAAAAGGTAGCTAGCACATATCAGGAACTCAACTCAAACTTTTGGGTTAGGAACTAGAACAAGGCGATGTAGCTGATTTTCCTAGGGAAGTTGGGATGTATGTAGCATGCTAGCTACCTTATATCAATGTGCAAAAATCCTTTACTAGGATTGAGTTGAAAACCAAACCAAACCAATCTGCAAGAATCCTATGTTTTTCCCTTTTTTTAGGGGGGGTTGTATGCAGCATGCTAGCTATCTTATATCAATGTGCATAACTAGTCACACAACCAAGTAGATGCAGCTAACCTAAAATTACACAACTAAACTGGATGGCATTCATTACATAAATACAGCAAATCAGCATGTTTCTTCACAAATTACTTCACATATATGCTATTGAGCTCAAAGCTAATGGATGCAATGACAACACAGAATATATAAGCTTGATCATCAGCACTGAGCCTAGGCCTCAAAGGTCCTCCACACTTTCACAATGAAGAACACATTCATGGAGAACTTAAAAAGCCAACTAGAAGAAACTATGATTCCAAAAATTCCAGGATAAATGCAAATGCAACAAGGCATAAACGCATAGTATATGTCAACAACTGAAAACTTATATATTTACTTACTAAACCATGCAGAGTGACTGAAGCCTGTGCACCGACTTTAGCATTCAGAACATCTAGTTGGTTCTCCAAGGTGAGCACTTTTTTTAGAAGTTTCAGCAGAATAGGTGATTCAGCCTGGTAACGTAGATTACGTATATCTCTTATAGATACTCCATGACCTAATCCCCTAACTTTTCAATTACATTTATCACCCATTAGTTTTCGATAGGCAATGTTCTCTGCATGCATGGTTGACTCTGAGAAGACAACTTTAGCAGAACCTGTGTTTTCCTTAATAATACTCTTTGTTGAATCCTAGGTTACAATAAAAATGTAACTTTATACATCCCTCAAATCTTCAATGTATATAAATGGTAATATAAATTTAAATATATCCAATTACCACAAATTGTTAGCTAAGGGGATCATGAAAGGCCTTATCTTTCTTATTTTGATGAGTCACTATGAACCACTCAATTGGACCAGGTTCTTGATTATGTTTCCTCTCCCAAAACCAGAGGATAAATACATGAATTTAAATGATAGTAAACAATGTTTATAGCATTCTTATTAAGCACTCAACCAACTTACAAACTTGTCACACAAAATTATAAAACTCTGTGAGCCATTTGTGTAAGGATGCAACTGCTTTCCCCTCGCTCTCTTCTCAATCTCAGACTATTTCTAAATATCAAAACCTAAATGTTGTCGTTTTTGTTCCAAACTGAAGTTATTAACATGTACATAGAATATTAACGACTGATGGCTAACCTGAGACTTCTCTGAAAAGCATAAGTCTATAAACCCGAACCACATGGGATCACCTACTCTATAAGGATGCTTCAGACCTTCACTATTTCCTAATTCAGCCGCTGGTAAAGCATACAACTCCTCCTTGGTTATACCTTCTTTAATTTATTTCATTCTCAGATAACGTTTGTAGCCTCTTAACCACTCCCCAATAGAGCTCAAAACTTTTTCATTAACTGGCTAAGTGGGTGGTATCACGAACTTCTTCTACAAGTAATCAATGTGACAAACCAATTAAGTCTATATGTTAAGTTTGACATGGTGCTTATACCAAACATGAAGTAGGTTGAAGGAAAAATCAAAGAAAATCACCCTAATATAATTCAAAATTCTATCCTTGAATAGTGAAGGCACTAAATGCCACTCCTTATAGTTTAAAGGACAGAAACGAGGGCATTTTGCCGCGTCAGCGAGGAATCAGTTGAACACGCTTTCTGCCTTTTTTACCGGCCGTAAAAACTTGTTCAAAGCCACCAAAACTCTACTTGAAACATCCAAGCCAAGCACCACTTTTACAGTGATTCACCCTCTGAGCTTGCTTACATTCCCTTGTCCATCTGTCAAACATAATCAAGTGGAGTCAAAGAGGCAGCATATGAATTAAGCACTAAAAAAAAAGTTACTTTTACCAACAGAACTTTTATGATCTCTACATTTTGTTGTATCTCTCTCTAAATCATCAAGTAGCCAAGTCAATTCTGTGGTTTCTCTCTGTCCAAATAGCATACTAACTCACACGCATATGCTGTATATAGCACATTTTTCTGAACTCTAGTCCACTTACCATTAAGTACTTGATCATTGACGAACATAGACAAATCATCAAAGTCATCTCAAAGGTTTCAAACGTCATTATTTTATAATTACTGCACCACAATGAACTGCCAACAAGCTAAACCAATTTTGGTTGTAACTGTAACGTAACATGCCAACCACTTCCATATAGTTTCCTTTGTGTACTTTTTCCATTTTTATCACAAGGTTAATATTTAAAAACCCAACTAAGCAACATCGAAATATATCGAAATACTATATAAAGCTAGCTTTTTCACCATTTTGAATGCAATTCTTTATTACTTACCTATGACAAGCACTTCATCATCATCATTAAATCCTTCTGGGACATGCACAAGGGAGGGATCAAAATCCAGTAGAAGTTCATTATCTTCATCATTTTCATTGAGAACTTCATTGGCACTATCTTCATCAACATCAATGCCATATAAAAGTGGATTAATAGGTGTCATGGTTTCATTTTGGAGGGAATTTTGATACTCCTCAAATGTACACCTTGAACGAAAGACGACTCACTAGATTTAACCCTGTATTTCAAACACACATTAGTTTTAAACATTAAATAACAAGTTTTAAAACATATAACTATAAGCAGTAGCAATGCTTTCCACAATTTAGTATAATCATAAGTATAATTTCAAAACTTGAAGAACACAATTCATGGTAGGGACAAAACCATTATAATAAAGCAAACATATCTGCAATGAAACAAATAACAAGAGGTTCGATAACTACGAAACTCACACGAAAACTAACAATTACACATTTCATGACTCTCCATCAACATTGGCCCAAAACATAGGATCTCTAAATTCATCCTCATTTCTAATGTCAGAAGGCATGTACTTAGGGTAGAGCTCATCATCAATTTGCAACGGTCCTAGACGACGAACATGCTCCCACCCCTTGCGTTTCTCATCTTCAACGTAAAAGACTTATTGCGCTTGAGATGAAAAGGCATATGGGTCATCTTTTAAAGTGCCTCCTTCATGTATCTTATGTGAGAAATTTAAGTGAGTGAATCCTCTTTTGTCTTTCCTTACACCTTTTGAGTTCACGTTCACCCAATCACAGCAAAATAGTACTACCTTACACTTTGAATAATAATCTAACCCAATGATGTTATTGATTTTTTCAAAGTATGTTTTGCCCTCGGCTTCCACCATGACCCCAAAATTTTGAGTTTTCTTT
Organism: Stenocereus thurberi; assembly: GCA_002740465.1. NCBI lineage: Eukaryota > Viridiplantae > Streptophyta > Magnoliopsida > Caryophyllales > Cactaceae > Stenocereus > Stenocereus thurberi. The sequence goes on from NCQT01126045.1 coordinate 14,670, forward strand.
GACTTATCTCTCCCCTAAGTGTGGAATCGATGTCCATTGATGACACATGCGTTCATTCTCTTTACAATTGGATTAAGACCAGCAGCAATAGCCCTAAACAATTTTGATTCTTGATCATTAATTTCTTTACTGGATACCTAATGTATAAATGGCAAATATAATTAGGACAAATGGATAAAGGACAATGCTAATGAATCCACGTATATCAAGGTAAAATTACCCTTTCTTGGATCCACCTAGGAAATTCCTCGAGCAACCATTTTTACTTAAGTCTATCACTTGCCATGTAGGGATAAGATGCCATACACTCTTTTAAAAATACCCTATAATTTATCACGTTAGTTAACTATTCTAGGTTATAATTGATCATGTTAGTTAACTATTCTAGGTTATCAAACAATATCTTTGTAAGTAATTAGCGACTTCTACTAACCTATGATATTCATCAATATTATCAAGGTGTAGAAGTACATATCTTTGAGCTTGCAAAAGGCTTAATTGAGAAATTTCAACCATTTACACCATTCCTTTGGATTGACCAGCAATACCAAATAGATAGACATCCTCATTAGGGTTACTACCATCATTTCGTTGTGGTCAACTAAAAACTATTTTCACCCCATTAAAGTACCTTGAATAGGAGGTTATACATATATATGTAATGTATCGTTCTGCCATTGAACCTTCAGGTTGCACCCTATTATGTACAAGGCCTTTCTGGAATGCCAGAAACCTACATAGGTCATATAAGAGCTATTATAGTACAACCATTATTACACGAATACTTAATAAAAAATAATAGAAAAATATATGTTCTAACCTTCCTATGGGGTACATCAATCTATAAAAGATAGGCCTTTCGAGCTTTGCTTCCTCATTTAAGTGCACAACTAGGTGCACCATGATTAAAAGCTAGGAGGGAACATTTTCTCCATTTTACATAATGTTCTAACCACATTAGCTCCAATTTCATCTAGTTTCTCAACTAACAACTCCTTTGCACATAATTCTTTGAAAAATACCGATAATGCACATATAAAATCTACAACATCAGAATCTTTTATTGCTCTAAGGGCAATGGAGAGCAAATCTTGCATCAATATATGGAAATCATGGCTTTTCAGATTGGATAACTTACGCTCTTTCATATTAACACATCGAGATATGTTACTTGCATGTCTGGGACTCTTATATGTTTCAAGAAAGTTAGTAAACATGTCTTTTCATCAAATGACAAAATCTAAGGAGCATTAGGGATTTTATATTTCCCATTTGGTAGTTGAATAGGATGAAGTTCTGGCCGTATTTTCATCGGTTGTAGGTCTTGATGCACTTTCAAGGTATCTATAGATTTACCCTCAAGATTCAACACGGTACCCAATAAGTTAT
>NCQT01126164.1:17814-29750 GCA_002740465.1 Stenocereus thurberi
GTTTGGGCAGAATGTCATTGGATTGGAGACAGATTTTACCATGACTTTAAAAATTCATCCATAGAATTTTATTGATCCAAAAATGACGAAATCTTTATGGTAGTTAGGCAAGTTATGGGCAAGTTACTGGAGACTATCTAGATCTAGATAATCAGTGATAGGGATTTTATTTTGAGTTTTTCAACCTAGCAGTTGACATATTTTAAGAAACAGTGAACATAAAACTTATAGGGGATGGACTGAACTTTCTCATATGAGCAAGAACTTGTGGTTTTGACATCGGGAACTCCAGTTAGGCTTCTGGAAGTTGAGCTAAATTTTTGACCTGCACTCGACACTGGGATAACCACGTTTAGAAATTCCCAAGGGTGTCTAAAAAATTGTAGAAAAATTATCACAAGTGGGGAATTGGCTGTAGTTATGGTTTGTAAGATTTAGACCAAGTGCAAACACTGTTTGGGTCCAGGTGCTGATTATTAGGCCCAATTACGAAACCGAGCTCGTAATTGTACAGATTTCAGGAAACAATCATGCTCTAACCCTTCCCCAAAGTTGTTTGAAATATGTGTTTGATGAGAATAATAAGGGCCGCCTTTGAATGTCTTTGTTATACACGAAATTATGGATTTTGCTGGTTGAACATGAATGAAATAGTTGTGTGGCTTGTGTTGAGTATCTTGCTATATCAGTGTGCATTTGGGCATTTGGATTGATTGTATTTGTAAAGAAAAACATATATGTTGAGGAAATGCTTTGGGATCGAACTATGTCAGGTTGGAATGTGCGTATTGATTTGAAATTTAAAAGCAAGTATGAATGTATAAATAAATGGCTTTATGGTAGGACTATGAACTTTGTTGATGTGATTAAAGACCAGTAGCCTTCCCCGAGAAAAAATGCATGCATGTGAGCGGCCACGTACCCTATTAGGATGTGGGCCAGGTTAGAGGTAACTGTCTATATGGACAGTAGCCTAAGGTATGGTTAAGCAGTAACCAGCCATACTAGCTAGGGTATGGTTAAGCAGTAACCGTCCAGGTGACTGTAGGCCAGGTTAAGGTTAAGCGGCTGTGTTAAACCCAAGCGCAGGCCATGAGACCTAGTGGGGTCACTCATCCTTAAGAACCTAAAAATCTATAAAAGAGACTTGTATGATAGTATGCTTCTACTGAAAATGTATAAATGTGGTCTATCATCTCCCCCACCCCTAAAATTGTATGAAATGAATTTGTGTGCGTGTTTTAACAGTTATGGGTGGTTGTTATTGAGTTTTTCTCATTTTTGTAAAATGTTTTCTTTTCAGGTGAAGTGCACGAGTATGAGGATGGGAACTCGAATTAGTGCAAAGCTGCGAAATCAAATTAGTAGTGTTCATTTAGTTTATAGTTAGACTTGTTTTAAGGATTGTGGTACAAGTTGGACTTTGTTATATTGTTATGAGACTCAGACTGATGTTTTGATTGGAGGATATAGTTACATTAGATCTTTAATTGATGCTCAGCCTGTTATTTTCAAGAAGGAAATACGGCGGTAACATCGCACTTGGACGTTTCTGCTGCCACGTAGGTTAATAATAGTAATTAAGAAAGGAACTAGAAATTTAGGGTGTTACACCTACCCAGCCCAAATCACAACAACATACGTTCACTAGCCCTTCTCCTTCAACACTTCAGCTATCCCACTTCATGTTCCATCGATCTCCACCATTTGCACGAGCGTAAGCGAGATCAGAGAGTGAAGGTCAGAGTGAGAGAAGTTAGCAAGTCACAGCAACAGTAGTATGACGCAGAATAGGGAAAGGATGAGTAGCGCCAGGCCTGGGAAGAGGGATTCATGACCAGCCGTAGAGGGGAAAAACTAGACTCAAACCCAACATCAAATTCACCCCAATCAACCCTAAATCGGGTCCTCTAGCTTAGAATAAGGTGGGTAATTCGTACTCCTTCAAATTAGTAATTAATTTCAAAGATTTTTTAAGTTTGTCCATAGAGAACCTTGAGAATTATTCATGGATTTTCTATGATTGTGGAGTTCGGTCGAAGAAAGAGGCTTGCATGAGCTATTTAGGTTGATGATGATGTGATCTTGAGGCGAACTTTGTCGGTGGTCTTATGATGAGGGAGCCTAGGACGTGAGCAAATTTGAATGTTGATTGAAGTGCACTTGTTGTGTTTGTGGTTGGTTTAATTGATTTATATGTCAATTTTTGATAGCATCGTTAAGTTTGAATAGGTTGAAAATTCTTAATGCTGTCAGTTTTTGGTCGTATGTATGTCATACCTAAGAATTAAGTTGAGAACAAGGGGTTGGGCAATTAATTCAGCGAGTTAGTTCAACGATGAACCAATTTCTTGAATCGGGCTAGAGCTTGCTCTAATTCAGCCTAATCATCATCGAACTTGAGCTTGAATTGAACTAAACTTGAACTAAAATGAACTGAATTAGGATTGAATCTGAATAAAACCTGAATGGCATCCATTATTGACCCATCTTCACACTAAAGATTGTAAATTGCTACGAGCTCGCCTGAACCTAAGCCTTAACCTGAACTACAAGAGCTAAATTTGTTGAATGTAATAAACTGATAATGTATGGCTACCTGTGTGATTGAGACTTCAGAACTAAGGCATGAATAATAAGCCTCGTAATTCTTCAATTACTGTTAAGTTGCATTCTAGTTTCTCTGGAGGATTAATTAAAACTAGCTAGTTTTGGTAATAGTTTGGTAAAGGTCCTTGGTGAACCAAAAATGTGACATGTGTTTGTATATGTGTATGTGGGAGTTCATTTGGAAAAGGCATCATTTGATTGTGTGATTAAGGCAGGTTACAATTTGGAAATGGTTTAAGCTACACATGAGTGGTTGAACATAATTGGAAAAGTTGCCCTAACCAAAGATACCCAATTCAATTCTTTAAGATGAATCCACAATGTTTCAAGCAACTAAAATGATTCTCAGAACTTAAAAGAGAATTGGATTAGGCAAATGTTTCTAACATGCCAACCAGAGCCAAGTGATTTAAATGGACTTGGAAAGAGACCATTTGATTAATGGGTTAAAACCTTGCTTTCGTTTTAAAAGTGCTTGTGCCTAATTTCACAAAGAGTTGTGTTATGTCGATTCTTGAAGTGAAGTTTTGAAAGCCTTTCCCTGTGAATATTTTAAGAGTTAGTTGCTAACATGCGTGATCACAAGTGCCTACAAATCTATTTTGCAATCAAGTATGCTTGTGCCCTTTTTGTGAGTTAAGCTGGCTATTACCATGATATTTCAAGGAATTCAATGCTGTGCATGATCTAAAGTAGAATTACACTTGAAATATTTTAGGTTAGGAGGATAGTGCCAATTGTATGGACATGGTTGAGGGAGCAAACTCGACATGCAAAAATCCTCATTCCTGGGGAGTAGACCTAGAATTGGAAACTCTAGTAGACCCTGATGAGGGTAAAAGTCCCGTGACCATAAGAGGCCCTGGGGATACCATGAGTCGTAAGTTATGAGACTGACTTGAAGAGAGCACTAAGAAGTGAATCTGATGCCCTGAAAGGGATTTCTTACTTATGATGAGTTAAAAACTCCTCATTTGAGGACTATATTGGTGCAAATGTTGGAAAAGTGCATATACTCTCCAAAAAGGCTTTCGTTGAATTCCAAATGATTTTGCGAGGAAGAAATTCTTTCTTGTAGGTTCTCAATTTGGTTTCAGTGAAAGTTCTTGCCTCTTTATGCGTTAAATTCTGTTTCCTTGCTAAAAGAACTTTAGCTGTTAACTGTACATGAATTCTAATAATGTTGAGTGTTAACTATAACCCAAACGATCTACTTGCTTTAATGCTTAAGTCGTCACAAGAGATGGCTTGCTATCGAAGTCATTTATGCTCAATGTGATAATATTAAGTAAGTGCAATGTGTGGCTATCACTGCTAGGGTACAGGGTATGTAGGTTAGGCAAGGTCAAGGCTTCGAGCATTGAACTAAAGATGAGGATGGATGGCATTCAAGCTCTAGGGTGTTATTAAAGTGTTGTTGAATGTGGATAGTCTCGCATGTTTAATATATTAACATTAAATGCTAATTTCTGTGTGATTGCTACTTAACAATATTGTGTGAAAAAGTTTTATTTTTGGGATGAGAATTACCCACTGAGCGTATGATAGCTCCTCCCCTTTCTATTTTCCTTTTTCCCCAGGTTCTTGAAAGGACATAAAAAGGACCTCAGTTTGTATAAATCAAGTCAGAACTTCTCGTTTTGTTTAGAAATATAAGCAATATGTACATATACTTAGACTCATGAGTTTAATGATGTAATGTAATCTATTCACAAGTTCTTGAGCATATGTAAGCTAAACATATTGGTTCATGTATAGTATAGTGTCTAGCAGTCGCTTTGAATGGCTGTGCAGACCAACCATCTAAATAGTCAGTCATTTTGGTTTGGTTGAAGTTAATTATTTTTGAGATACAAACTCCAGTGCTCCAGATGTATGGTCCATTGAGTTGTATCCTTTATTCCTTTCTTTATTGAGTTTTATGGTTTGTGTACTCTAATTGTGTGGCCTGTAGAATTATGATCTCCGACGTGAAGCTGTCGAGCTTGTTGGACATATTCTTTACGCTTTTTTTTTGTGTTACAAGTACCAAATGTAAGGCTATAAGCCTAAGTTATGGTCAGATTTTAGGCAGAACTCTATCCATTTTGTTTCAAAATTTTACAATTCACTAACATCCCTAACCGTAGGAGATAGGGATGTTACAGATGGTATCAAAAGCTTTATGATGGTCATCCTTAGTTTAAGTACGAATTTTACCTCTTTTTTATTGTTATTTATGCTTTCATGCTAAACTTCATAAGTTGGGCATTTGCCCCACACGAATCCATTTGATGTTAAATGTCCACTCGGAGCCGAAAGGGCTATCTTCTCCCTACTCTTGGATTATACCGAAACCTAGCTGGTTGTTATTTAATCATGAATACTTAATATGCTATATTAAGTATGAATTCAGTATCATTACTACTTATTGTATTGTATGCAACTGTTTTTTTTTCCGGGTTGCGGATTATCCACTGCGCATGTAGTAACTCACCGCCTCTCATGCTCGCTTTCCCTATATCTAAATATTGTTGAAAGAGAGGTAGAAGTCCTCGGTTCACGTGAATCAAGTCCAGACCTCCCTCTTTACTTTGAAAAGGGAGTCATATGCGACTATACCTAGATTCATGAGTTAAATGATGTAACATGACATATTCGTAAGTTCTTGAGCATATGTAAGTTAATTACTATAGTTCATATAACATAGTGTCTAGTGATCACTTTAAATGGCCTTGTAGGTTAGCCATCTGAATAGTTAGTCATTTTTGGTTTGCATTAAAGTTATTATTTTTGGGATGTAAGCCCAATGCTCTAGATGTGTGATCCATTAAGCTGTATCTTTTATTACTTTATTTCTTTTTTTTGAGTTTTATAGTCTGTGTACTCCGGACATGTGGCTTGTAGAGTTATGATCTCCGGCGTGTAGTCATTGAGCTTGTTGGACATATTCTTTACGTTTTATTATTACGGGTACCTAATGCAGGGTTATAAGTCTAGGAAATGATTAGTTTTTAGGCAGAAATTTGTCCGTTTATTCTATAATTCTAGAAATCACTAACATCACTGGCCCTAGGGTTAGGGGTATTCCAGATGATATCAAAGCAAGGTGCGGCGACCGAGGTTGCGACCTGAGTCTTCCACTTCATATAGCTGTCTAGGTATCCCTTGGATGATGATGTGACACATCATAGACCTTTGGGAGTAAATGTGTTTTCGATGTACAAACTGATGTATTGACTGTAAGTATGAGTTAGACAGCTAGTGCTCTCATGAGATAGGGAAGTGTTAATGCCCTTGTAATAGTTTTATGAACGTACCTTTTTTCAACATAACTTAAGGTACACTTGCTTTGAACTCAAAGAGATGGAAAAAGGGTAACTCCCAACCTATTGTTCACCCTTATGTACAATTTGCTCCTCAGACTCTATAACAGAATGAGCAGATGTAAAAGGAGGTGAAGAAGAGGTTGGAAGCCGTTAAGCCATTTTCCCTTCCCCGAAACCCAAAGATTTTGGCGTGTTAAAATTTTTTCTAATTATGGTGTTAGGTTTTGCTTTTGCATTTGAAGACTTGCCATTATTCTGTGATAATGTATGGGTATATATTTACAAGTGATTGTTCTTATGTGTGATTGGATCCGGTATGTAAGACTGCACAAGCTGAGATATGTTCGTTATGGGATTTGTTAATGATAAGCCATTAGAGAATGGATTAGAGCTTACTCTCTATGGTTGACAACCCCATTAAGTGGTAGCTTTTCCCCCCGTGAATTTTGAATTGTTCGAAGGGACTTAATTTAGTCACTTAGACGAGTGTAATGACGTAGGTGGCTCCATGAAGGATTGAAGTTCTTATGGTTGGTGTGATTTAGGGATGTATCTTGCAAAGATTGGTGCCCAGGAGAGTGTGATAAGCCAGGAGACTTCAGATAAAGATGTATCCGATGACTTATTGGGGAGGTTCCATTGTTATTGACCCTTTAAGGCAATTGGGATAGTCACCGATTGCATTGGGGGATGGGGTAGGAGTCCTTGCTTAAGATGTTCCACCACTCATTGTACATGTTAACCACTAAGCAGATGATAAGGTGGAGGAAGGTGCTCCCTTAAGATGTGATGTTGTAATGGTAGAAACAAGGGAAGCAAAGCAAATGATAAATGTGGGAAGGAAGTTCTAACATACGGTCATCAGGGTGCCTGGAACGTTAGACCAATTATTGTGCATGGTGACCACCCAAAAGGGGATAAGGTAGGAAAAGATGCTATCTCGATAGGTAATGGTGAAATGGCAGTAGACCTAGCAATAAAGCTAATAAGAGTGGGGATGAAGTTCTAGAATGTAGGGACCAGGGTAGGTTCAAGGCGCCTTACATGTTGAATTACGAGTGTCACTAAGGTAAAGTGGGGAATAATGAAGAACAACTCCATGTGCCACATTTGTAATCGGTTGATGATGGAGGTTTTGTTGTATGCTTAAATGTCCTGAAAGGGCCAAGTACTGGTGATAGCGGGGGCCTTAATTTAGGCAAGGACCTAGGAGGTTAATGTAACAGTCTCTACTAATCAGGGCAGTAGAAATTCTCTACTGAAGGAGACAATGTTGTAGAGGGTAGTGACCATTTAAAATTGTTGACCAGTGTAAGTAGAGGCCTCGAACGAGGAGAGTTGGTCATTTTCTAGTGTATCTACACATAAATCCTAACCGTCTCCCTAAACAAACCATGCGGTTGAAGGTTTCCACCCGGGGGGTAGGATAAGCAACAAAAATGTGTCACCATTAGCAAGTGACTGATATCCCATTAGCACAGAATGTCTCTACATTGCCCGTACCTGTCAAATGTCCTCATATAGAAGAAACTGTTAATTCTACGTTTGTTACATGGGGCTATGTAAGTGTATGTTTACTTGAGCTTTATCTAAACACTTTCATTTACAGGTAACAGTGACATGATGCTGACATTTTGCTGTGTTTTATATTTTGCAGGATGTTTCTCGTGTACACTCAACTTTAGGATGTCAATTACCTCATTGGATTAATTCTTTGTGTACAACAAGTAGGCATGTGCTCAAGTGATAGACATGTTGCAAGAGCTTACTTGATAGCCCTATTGTTAGTGGCAAAGCTACTCTTACCAAAGAAAATGTAAGAAACTAAAAAATGGCTTTGTTATTGGTACAAAACGTGAAGGAATTAGAATTTCTTAATTATCTAATCGATTAACTGATTAAGTTGTTTTAGTTTGATCAGGAGCATAGATATAAAGAAGACAACATAGAGGCTTTTGTCTACAAAATTTTTAAAGGGGTGAATCAACAAGTTTCCCAATTATAGTTCTAGAACTAAGGCAGTGAAGTATTGCTTGGGGCTTTGTGAATCACATGTACTTGGACCTTCTTCGGCGGAGGTAGCAAATGTACATTGAGTTATCTTGGCAGTCGGTGTTCTTAAAGTGATATGACCCAGTAACCTATGACTGGTGTTCTTTTCCAATGTCGTATTATTTGTATTGCTTTCCATGATTATTCTTTTTTAACAAATGTCGTTTATGACAGAATATTTTTAAAAATGATGAAAATATCTTAGGGAATATATGGGCCTATCTCAAGGACCACTTATATCCTAACCTTCACTATATAAGATAAATACTTTCCCACCTTAATAACCTCTTACAAGAATGGAAACTTCATTATGAATACTCTTTCATGCTCATGCAATTATATTACAGTTTTTTATGCCGCTTTTTGACGATTCGGAAAAAGTCTGATTGCTAGTGATGGTTGATTTGCAAGGAAAGTAGTACGTTGTGTATGACTCCTTGTTCCAACATAATGAGGCCGTGGTGGAGGTCATCAACTGTGCAATAAGTGTCTGATAACCAAATAAGCTACAACATCGGTATGGTGTTGGTGCATTACTGGGAGTTTATTTCACCACTCTTTTAAACTAAGGAATGACCAAAATGTACTGAACATGCCAAGTAGTAATTTGGTNNAAGAGAGTCCTTCTAGTTTGCTTTTGTTAGCTGGTTATGAGGACATCTTATGTGCAGTGGCCAAGATTGTAGTCGCATTCATGGACTTATTGTATATAAAGGCTGATAATGGACAAGTGCTTGCTCAACTTATTGTAAGGAAGGATTGCACACTTCTTAGCAATGCTGAAAGGAAGCAAGTCTTTCATAGTTCAATTTATCCAACCATCATTACATTAGAAGGCAATTAACTATAGAATGTAAATCCTTCCTAGTTGTCTTTGTGGATAATGTGACCTCTCATGTCTTGCATCTTTATGGGGAAATAATGTTTTGATGCTAATGTGGTGTCTATATTTAATAATCTATGCTAATTTTATGGACAACCTAATAGGAAAAGATGTCTAAGCCATTATGCATATCCTGTTCTCTAATTAATTCTATTTTGGTAGGTGTCATTATTAACGCACCCACTTACATTTTGACCACATCATTGGATATAAAATGATAAATCTTAGAATATCATCTTGTGGTGCTAACATTATTATGGTGGTTTTTTTGGGCAACTTATGTGCCCAATTTGACTTTGTTTTGTATCATATGTTGAAGGAGGACATACAGATTATTGTGTTCTAATTATGTTTATTGTTCACCCATTAAAATTTACACCATATCCTGGGATTCGGAGTAGTACTAATCAGGCCATTTAGTTTTCCATGGTGTGAAGGGTATGGCAGTGGTTGGTTTGCCAAATTATGTGAATATAAAACTAGAGGGTATGATTAAATGAATGTTTGATTAGGTGTTATTTTGTGTTGGAGCTATGATTAAATAAATGTATTTTCAATTTAATTATGTTAGTTGTAGTTGTTGTTCACTATAGATCTAACTATGTTAATCCTTATTATGCATTATTACCAAGAAGCAAACCTCTAGATGAAAACATAGAGGCTATGTTAGGTTTCTATTAATTTAGTTTAGATCAATTCAGATAGACATTTAAGTGAAATTGACCTCATTTCAAGTCACAAATTACATGCAAATATAGGCTGTGTCAATCAAATAATCAAATAAAAAATTTTAGTTCGATTCATATAAAGAGTCAGATGTATAAGCACAGAAAGCATGACACCTAGGTGTCAAACCACTAAAGTACATAGTAAGGAGCTCAGATTACTGTTAAGAAGAATTCCAGTTTTAAATTTATAACCCAAGTGTAAGGTTTATCGTCAAGTACTCGGTGTATCATCCGCTAGGAGTTGGGTTTCAAGCACCAGAATTAGCTAGAGCGACTCAATCTAGGCCAAGAAAGAAGGAAATGAAATCAAAGCTAAACTAAACTAATAAAAACAAAAGAGGTGGCTTGAGACCATGATTTGACCAATTGACGAACTAAAAAGTCAAGATGAGTCCTAACCTACCCGACCTCAACTAAAAATAAGAGATAGTAAGTTGTGCCATCAATGATCACCCAAGCCCTCTCTCAAGGTCATGAGCTAACCTAGTTAGTCTAACCACATATTTTCATGAGGTTAGCCCAATTAGACCACAAGTTAGCAAACCACGGACCAAGCTAGGATCAGGACTATTTTCATGCCCTAAACCCAGCTATCTCGTCTCCCGCACTAGCTAAATTACCTCACCTCTCAGTATAAGTCAATAACCCCAAAATAAAGATGAAAGCTCTTTCAAGCATTTCATTGAACACTTGGCAGGCATGAGGGAAAACTCTACATTCTAAGCTTAAATTGGATGTGGTTAGACCTAATATAAGACTAATTAGCCATCAAAGGGCTAATCACAATCCAAGCCAGCCAAAATTAATCACTAATCAACACAAAATATGAAAACTTAAACTAAACCTAAACAAGAAAATATGAAAGTGAACATGAACAAGAGAGGAAAGAGAATGAAACTAATCAAATCTAAACATCTAAATAAACATGGATTAACAATAAAAACTAAGCATTTAAACTAAAGAAATCAAATACAAGAATTAAACTCACAAACCTAAACAAGAACAAAAACATGAAATAAAGAGAGAGAAGAAGAGAAACTTATGCTTGATTCATTAAATGATCTTGAAATCCACAAGCTTGAATCCAAAATACAATCTAAAGTCCTAATCTAATCCTTCTATTGAGTTTTTTATTAGCTAAAATCTAACGTAAAACTATCCTAAAAGTAGCCCCAAAGACCCCCCAAAAGTCCAGAAGATGCCCCTTTTAAAGAGGAAAGAAGACGGCCAAAGCAGTGCGCGGGGAACAAAGGGGGTGATGGCCATCACCACCACAACAGCCAGCTGTCACGTTCGCAACAGGTGGCCGTCGTGGCCCCCTACCAAGGCACTTGAAGGGTGGCGATGGTGGGGGGTCGCAACCACGCCTCTCATTATCTCTTGTTTCGCATTCTTCCTACTGTTCTTGTCCCATCTTCGCTCCTTTTTGGGGATTTGCTCGATTAATCTTATTACCTACAAAAATAAAGAAAACAAGTAAAAATCCTAAAGATTAAGTTATTATACAAGCTAAAAATTAGGTGAAAGGGGCACGTAAAATATGACAAATTAGCGCCTAACAAATATCCCCACACCTATCTTTTACTGGTCCTCGAGTAAAACAAAAGTAAAAAAACCTAACCTAGGAACCTAACTTACTATCTAGGAATCACGGTGCATTTAGCGCATGTAACAAGCCCTTTAAATCCCTTGGTTCCCCCAAATTGACGAGTGAGGTCTCATCAGGATTTGTAGAAGATATAGTAACAAAATCTAGAAAAAGAAAATGAAAAAGGAAAAGAGAAACAGAAACAGAAAAACGATTTGGATTTACAAAGAAAGCACATAAATATACAAGGAAGAAGACTGTGTACATTCTAACTAACCAAATCACCCATGTACCAAAGATATTGGCTTGCATATAAACCAATTGTACTCATCAAGGCTCTCTATCCCCATGAGTGATGTTAAAGTACTAACTTTTCACTCCACTGTACATCAAAACTTTAAATCCATCCTAGTACTTATGTGAAAGTATATCATCATCCTAGGACTTAGATTTACCAAAATCAAACTCAATCTCACTTAACTGACACAAACCACATTATTGACTTATTAACACAAAAAGCAACTTTTCTTAGTAGCAGTATTGCCTTAAAGGGTAACACTCTGTAGCAGTATGGCCTTAAAGGGTAATGCACAATAGAGTAGGCCTCAAAGGGATACTTGTCATTCTAAATTTTTTTTTCTTTTTCTTTTTTTCCTTTTTTTAATATCCAAACAAAAACCAAAGTAACCATGTACATGACAAGTGGGAGAGCCAATCATAGAAGACTAAGACCCTAAGATAATGATGATGGTATGAATAAGGATTGG
>NCQT01126217.1:4737-16222 GCA_002740465.1 Stenocereus thurberi
ATCTGAGTTGGTTCTCCATATTCGATGAGCTTGATTCACCACTCACTTGCCTGTGGCTTTGTGTTTTAGCTAGTATTCAAGAGCTTTGATACCAATGTTAGCCCTAATTCAGGAAATCACCCAAGATTGTGGAGAAAGGGAATTTCGAGAGTTTGAACCAAGTAAACCTCCCATGGTGAAGTTAGTATTGGGAGAGAAATCAGAGGGGGGGAGAGAGAGAGAGAGAGAGAAATAAGGTAATAGTTGGTAATATTGAGTTTTGAATCAGGATACCTCATTACAAGGAGAACTACTCTCTTTATATGCTGGATCCCAACTGCACCAGCTGGAAAACCAACAAACTCTCCCGTGAAGTGTAACCAACTCACACTTTGTTAGTTATGCTTCTAACAAACTCAGGTGCTCGACACATAATTCTAGAATACCTTGTATTAGATAAATTGCTAGAATCAACACATTAGAATCAAATAATGATTTTTCTATTTAAAAGGAATAACAATAATAATAAAAATCTAAACATGAATAAGAAATTTGAGGAGAGCGGGTAGGAATTGGGGGTAGAAGAAACCACCTTGAAGTGTTTGCACCAGAGAAACATACGCCGATGACACCAGAAACCTCAAGCTTGTGTTTAAATGCACGAATGCCTAGTGACACCGGAAACTAGACATACTCACATTGGCAAAACACTAGTGAAAATGGGATGTTGGCTGAACGCGCACTGAAAATCCACACGACTAGCCGCTAACTCGCCAATGCTAACTAACTCAACGCAAGTCAAACCAAAGCCGGTGCTAGATAGGAAGTGGAGAATGTGTAGCAATAGAGAGAGAGTAAGCACGAGTAGTTTATTTGTTTGAGTTAGAACTAGGATATTATTTTATTACTTTACCAACTAGTTTTTGCCCGTGCTTTTGCACAGGCTTTAAATTTAAAAATAATTTAAATTAAAATATATATAAAATAAAAATAATATTAAAAACTTCATTATTAAAAAGTTAAATTTATTTTTTTTCCCTTTCTTTTTTAATTTAACTAATTTGAGTTCATATTTTATATAGTTTTTAAAAATTTAATAGAATATTATATATGACATAAGAAAATCACAAAAAAGTCTATCATAAACTTCTTTATAGAAAAGCTAAATTTATTTTGTTTACTCTTTCTTTTTTAATCTAACTTAGTTGCATCCATAATTTTATATAGGTTTTAAAATATAATATAATATTATATATGACATAAGAAAATCACAAAAAAGTCTACGTCGCTCAATTTTTTTGAAGAAGCATGTGACTTAAATTAGTAGGGTTGTTTAAATGAATTTTGATATTATTTTTCATGGTTTACATAATACAAAATATTGTATACGATATACAATCTCCTAAGTCATAGTTTAGGCTAATTAGAAATACATCCATACCGAATCTAAATACATGCAAAATGTCATAAGCAATACGATTACATTTATGTTAAAATTAAAAAATATTCATTCCTTAGCTTCCGATTGCGCTAATCGATCACATCGAATGGTATATTTTATTCAATGCATGTCAAGGATTACAAAACTTTCTAGTCATTCTCATATCTTCCTAAAAAGTAGACAATGGTCAATAAGTGATTGTCATACTCATCCAAAAGAATGGAGAATAAATTCGAAAAATTGTAGGAAACAAACCTATTGAACATCTGATTCGTTTAAAAACAATAATAACTTTGACAGAAATAATTATTGTTAACTTGGCAAAGTATATATAAGAAGTCAGACCATCAAATATATCAAAGTTAAATGACCAACGACAATAATCTACAATGCCCAAAGAAAAAAATTAATTAAAAAATCGATAGTAAGATTTACATAGGCGTGCTAACATAATTTTATAGTACTATCACTGAGACTCAAATATAGAATTTTATGATAGCGCAAACACAACCCCCATGAAAGTTTATAATATGATTTTGAACAAAGAATATAACAGAATTTTTAGTAAGATATCTTAAGAATAATTAATATGTGTAGCATAAGGTAGTGGCAAATGATCAATTAACTATACTATACAATGATGTATGAAATATTGTTATAGAAAGCAAATAAACTTTAGCAGTTACATTAGGTCTATACCTTACTAAAAGTCCTCCTTGGCTCGTACGATCAATCTAGGGAAAAAAGTGGCCCTTAATTGCAAATTGTTGTAGTTAATAATAATAAACTATAATATAATGCGATTATTATATAAGAATGGAGACATCACACCAAAAGGCATATCCATGAACCAAGACAGTACCTTAATGCGATCTTCCACTGCTTTTCATCATCTATAATAGTTGATGTTCGTCAAAACTAACACAAAAACTAAAATAAAAAAATTTACTGAAGTACTGAAAATAGGGAGCATTGGATCTAGGAACATAGCTTTGGGTGTTGGTGGTTTCTTTGTTTATCCCCAATCCTTAATAATGCATGCATGCTGAATGAATTAATAGAGTCACATACCAAGCTGCAAAGCTTATATTATCAGGGATGGATTGCCCAACTTATGGAGAGAGAGGATTTGGCAGTTTTCAAGTTGCAGTTAATTTTTAGTTCGTGTTAGTTAACAGAATTAATGGAATTTATCTGATGAAGTTTTCATTTGGTTGGAAATTTTGAGTTCATGATAGCTAACAGAATTAATGGGATTTATCTAATGCAATTTTTGAATGATTGACATTTTTTTAAAATAAAGGTGACATAAGGGGAGGTAGTTAATGATTGATATGGAAGAATTTTTTTTTAAAAAAAACTTGATAAATGCTTGATATCATCCAGAAATAATATCTTTTTAAACTTTATCAATAAATATTTTGAGATAATTGATATATCTTTTAACGAATTTATATGGAATTTAAATTTCCAAAATTAGGCTCAAATTATAATCCCCTGAACATTTTGGTGGGAGTAAATGACAAGCTTACTACTAGAAAATCGTTCATTTGTAACTAAAAAAGTGGTCACAAATTGTGAAAAATCGGTCACAAATGACAGTTGTGACCGACTCTGTGACTGAAATTTGTGGTCACAAAACCCTTGGTCGGAAAATAGATTTGCGACTGAATCGGTCACAAATTGGGACGATATTTGTGACCGACAGAGTAATCACACTTTGGGGCCGCATTTGCGATCACATAATGTTTGAGACCTACCTTGTGATGCCTTTCTCAATGAGAAATTCGGACCGAGTTGTGACGGTATTAGTGACCGAATTATTTTGCGATCGCTTTGGTGACCGAGTCAACACAAATTATTTGCGACCAAAATTATGACCTCGGTCTTTTGTGACCGCTTTTATGACTAACTTTGTTAGAAATTATGCTTCTTTGTGACCACCTTTATGACTAACTTTGTTAGAAATTATGCTTTTTTGTGACCGTATTTGTGACCGATTATGAAAAAATGAAGATTAATTTATGACTGTTTTTGTGACCGAATTTAGTAATAGTTTGAAAAGTACATTCGCAATATGACCATCTCCCTGAATTTACAAAACTATAACTATATATCTACATATGCATGAGAACCACACTTCATGCTTCCATAACAACCAAATTTCATACTTCCATAATAACCAAACCAACATCCAACATGAATATCTTCATAACAAAGATATAAATTTAAATTACAATAATTCAACAACATTGAAAGTGCTTCAAACCACAAGACAAGTCATATTAGATCATTAAATAATGTTTCCATGCTATATGAATCATCCGTCATTCTCATCCACATCCTCATTCTCTTGGTGGTCATAATTGTCATCATCATTGTCATCATCATCATCATCATCATCATCTTCTTCTTCATCTTCATCTTCATCGTTACCATCATGACAAGCACTATTGCTTCCATTTCCATCGTTTCCAACACCAACATTGGTGGATATTGTAAAGTTCATTTGTTGCATCAAAGCTTTTACAAGCCCTGTTGTCTCAGAAAGTTTTTTAATGATTTAATCTAGTTGTTTAGTGGTATGATCTAGTTGTTTCTCAACCCAATTCAACCTTTTTTTAACTTTTTCTTTGAGTACTTCTCCTTTTCAAGCAGTTCAATAGAAACTTTGGTGCTAGTTGGTGGACCGGTAGTAGAAGCACATGAACCCTCTATTCCAAATCCATAAATTTTACCTTTCTTGGTGAGACCAACAACCTCCTTCCAAATATTCATCTGAGTTTCTGTCGACAGTTGAGGAAGTGGTATTCCTGGGGAGGTAGAGCGTTCACCTTGAGTAGATGCTTAGATCTCTAAAAATCTTTTTTTGTACTTCTCCTATATTAAGAAGAATTTAAGTATTTTTATCAATTTAAAGATAAAAAATGAGTAACTATATATTCTAGTAAATAAACAAATTTTTTTTTAAAAATGAGTCACTTACATATGCTTCTTTTGACTATTCATCCACAAATGATTGATCTTTTTTCATGGAGTGGGTGTGTGCAATTCATCAATAGTTGGCTCTCTTTTCAATTGTTCCGCCTACATACAATAAAAAGTAGAATAGGTGATTATCAACACATGTAAATAATTCAAAAGTAGAATAGGTGATTATCAATACATGTAAATAATTTCAATTAGTTCGATAAAATAAACGTAGTACTTAACGAAAAATATACATATTGTCAATCTTCTTCTATGCTCTGAATGGGGAATTGATCTACCACAATGCATAGATGAACCTACTCCTCACGGTGATGCTTGATTTGTCTTGCCTAACAGACTTTTCCCTTTGAATTTTTCAGACTCCCAATATGCACATAAGCTATCATAAACATCTTTGCTTAGCCACACTGGTTGTTTCCCAACTTTTCAAATCTCAAAAGTCATTCCTTTTAATCTTGATGATCCAAGAAACTTAAAAACTCTCCTAGTCTCATGAGCATGCTCATCATCCCAACAAAATTTTTTTCTAAAAATAAACCAAAATCATAGGCACAGGTAAGTATATGAAAGAATATGAACCTTTTTTTTTTTTTCCAATTGTTAGTCAACTTACTGTGAATTCATCAAACCATATATTTTGCACTTCAATGGGTATTTCCTTCCAAGTATGATATGGTGAATCATACTTACTTTTCATGATATTAGAGATGCCATGAATGACATGAGTTTCGTTTGGGTAGAATCTGCCAAAGTTAGGGGTGTTCATCGGTCCAGGACCGGACCGGTTGGACCGAGGACTGAAAAATTACCAAAGTGAGGACCGAGGACCGGACCGTTCTGGAGTCGGTCCGGACCGAACCGGACCAGTCAGAACTCGGACCGAACCGGACCGGATCGACTCCAGGCCATCCTCATGGGGTTTTGGCGTTCAAACAAAAAAGGAAAAATGATGAACATATGGCCTTTCAGCAGAAAACGACCCTCAGGTTTTGCAGCATCAAGGAATAATATCAATACAAAATAATCAAGCAAATTCAGGCTGGCAGACAACGGCAGGCTTGACAGCAACTAATCTAAGCATGAAGCATCTCAGTTCTCAAATCAAAACCGTAGAAAAAACATCACAAAAATCCCAGAGAACAGAGCAAATTCGAGCAAAACGATTAAAATGCCAAATTAAAAACCCTAGATACACAATAACCTCAAATCAAAAACCCAAATTAATGCAATACCCAAATCCAAGCATACCTCCAGGCTCCACCAACTGAAACGCCACATCGAAAGCCGCCGACGCTGGCCGGTGTTCGCACAGACCAGAGAGCGCGAATTAGAGCGAATAGGGGTGTTCAGCAGTGAACAGCAGCAACTGAAGACTGTGAGATGAAGTGGCAGAGAGTACAGAGTGAGAGAGCTGAGCGAGAGGAAGAAGATGAGCGACACTGCGAGTCGAGAGGAAGAAGATGATTGACAGATTGAGTGAGAGGGACATAGCGAGAGGGAAGAGCAAGTTCAGGCCTGAGGGAGAACGAAAACTCGAGAAGACTGAAGAAGTGAAGAGTAAAGGGCCAAGCCAAAACCGGGAAATTAAAAAAAAAACCTCGGTCCGGTCCGGTCCATTGGCCGGTCCACCCGGTCCAAACCCGGACTGGACAGAAGACCGAAAACAGAAAAGGACAAGATCGAGGATTGGACCGAAGGACCTCGGTCAGGCCCGATCTGCCCCGGTCTTTGGTTCGGTCCGGTCCTGGACCATTTAATGAACCGCCCTAGCCAAAGTATAAAGAAATGTATAGTGTTAAAAATTTCATTTTGTAATGTTAATTTAAAAAAAAAAACAATCAACACAAAATGCAAGTGCTTACACTTTTCCTTTTGGGAAGATCTTCATCTTGGTTTGTCGTTGTATTTCTTCAATAGGTTGAGAAACCTCTTGCGAAGGCTGAGAAGTTTCAGGAGTAGTTATAGGAGTAGAGGTAGCTATTGGAGTGGTAGTAGATATAGGTATATGGCCAAAAGAAAGGTGGGTTGGTTGGATAGTAGACAATTGGGTATGTGGCCGAGTATGATTATGAAAAGGTGGAGAGCTTGTAGGGCTGGAAGTAGGAGACATGGTAGGTGAAGCAGTAGATGCACGAGTCCCTTAAGAAGAAGTAAAAGTGAAACGAAACTTTTTCTTGGTACGACCTTTGTCCGACATCTTTCAAGGGAAAAAAATTTATAAAACAAATAAACACAAAATTAATAATTGTCAATCATAAAAATCAAGAACACGATAAATACTCTTAAGAATTAACATTAAATCATACAAACATGCATAAAGAAGACTATCACAAAAGAAACAAGATTGTCTTTACTACTAATAAAATTATAATCATGAAAATTATAACAACTAACTATTCGTCATCATCCTCATCATCTTCATCATCGTCAAGCTCTACATCATCTTCAACTTCGGTATCCCCATCGTCAACAAATTCTTCTTCTTCTTTTTCTTCTTCGTCTTCGTTCTCCTCCTCCTCTTCCTCCTGTCTGTCCTCTTCCTCTTCATTCTGATGGATCATTAGTGTAACATCTATGTCAACTTCTTCATATCCATCAATTTGAACAACATCTAATGTGGTAGTAGCATCAGGCATACTCTTTTCTTGATAAGCATGTTTCAATGTGTACTTGCTATCCACTCTAGATCTAGGAGTAGTTTTTATAACAACCCACCAATCTTGGTTGTCTATTCTTCTCACCAGATATGGCAAGTAATACACTTGAGTGGCAAAATCCGCAAATATGAATGGATCATATTTCCTATAGCATCGAGTATGTCTAGCCTCTACAATACTAAAATCTTTATGCACCCATGTACTATTATTAGGGGTATTATCAAACCAGTGACAACTAAACAGAACACACTTTTGATTGGTTGTCCTGAATATTCAATCTCAACTACTTGTTTCAGAATCCCATAGAAATCATTTTCAATGCCATCTTCTCTTAGCACAAACTCCACAGTTGTAAGTTTTTTTGTCTTCATTCAACGCTTCTGTGTGGAATTTATAACCATTGACTATAATATAGGCCATGTATTCGCAAGTCTTAGAGGTCCCAATGCTAACTGACNNAAATATCGATGACGTTCCATATCATACGTTTGCATCATGTCCACCTAGTAAATAAGAAAACATAATTTTATTGCTCAAGTAAAAATATACATATGGTTAATTACTTAATTATTTAACTAAGTGTTAAGTTAGCTTGAACTTATATTCTCTCTAAACCATGAAGCAAATTTTGTCTTGAGTGAAGAAACTGTCAAGTGCATCACTCATTTTTAGGATTAAGTACGTGTTAGGTATGTTTTGAAAGAACATATTTAAGATATAAAATAGTAACAACTAACCCAATATAAGGTTGTACTTCCTCCAGTTTAGTAGAACATGAAGAAGAGCAGCATTATATTCTTCATCAGTCAAGCATCGCGGTGTTACTCACCCACGAGGACGACCTTGTGGACGAAAAACCGATAAAGTTGGTTGTGTATCATTTTGCTCGCCTTCATTCTCATTTCTTTTATTTCTATTCCTCATACATTGTACATTGGATGCGAAATAGTATGTGTACAAGTGAGATGTTTCAAGATTAATGTATGCCTCACATATTGAGCCTTCTCGATGAGCGTTAGTCTGCATCATTTTCTTTAATAAGCCCAAAAACCTATGATATAATTTGTCATATATATAAGCAAGTGTTACGTGATACTTATAAGATTTAAAAAAAATTATGTGTAAAAAGACAAAAATTTACCTCTCAAAAGGATACATCCAACGATATTGGACTGGTCCTAATTTTGCTTCATAAACTATGTGTACCGGCAAATGCTCCATGCAATTGAAGAAGCTAGGAGGGAAGATACACTCTAATCTGCACAAGATCACAACAATATTTTTTCCCATCTGGGATAGTTTCTCCTCATGCAACATTGTTGAGCATAAGTCTCTAAAGAATTGACTAAGTTCAGTAAGAGGCCTCCATATTTGTTCAGGAAGTGCACTGAATGCAATTGGAAGCAATGATTGTATGAACACATGGCAGTCGTGGCTCTTCAAACCACTTATCTTGGTCTTATCAACATCCACACATTTAGCTAAATATGATGAATAATTATCTGGCATTCTCAAATTCTTTACCCCTTGACAAATAGCCCTTTTTTACTCCATTGAAACCTGAACTGTGCCTTTGGTTTCACAATTTTGCCATTAGCCAACTCTTTCAGCTCTAATTTTTTACGCCTACAATATAATTTCAAGTCCATCCTTGCTTTGACATTGTCCTTTGTTTTAGCATCTATGTCCATAACTGTGTTGAAAATAGTATCAAATACATTCTTCTCTATATGCATAGCATCCAAATTGTGCATAAATAAGTTCGTCTTCCAATATGGCAATTCCCAAAATATACTTTTTTGGGTCCAATTATGAACTTGTCTAAAACCTTCAACGACAAAAGGTTCATTTTCAGTAACCTTAGGAAGGTGTTACATAGTTTGCCATATTTCTTCTCCATGTAGTCTAGTAGGAGGCGTACCATTTTCACTTTTGTTCTTTCTAAATGCATCCTTATGCCTCCTAAATTGATGATCAATTGGCAAAAATTGTCTATGACAGTCAAACCATGTTGGCTTCCTTCCATTCTCTAAGTGAAAGGCTTTGGATGACGACATACAAATAGGATAAGCCAACTTTCCATGAGTGCTCCACCTAGACAACATGCTATAAGCAGGAAAATCATTAATAGTCCACATCAATGTAGCCCTCATTTGAAAATTTTCCTTCTTAGAAATATCATATGTTTGGACACCTTCATTCTACAAGGTTTTCAAATCATCTACAAAAGGTTATAGATATATATCTATATAAGCCTTGGGATTTTTTGGACTGGGAATAATGCAAGTCAAAGACATATAAGGTGCTCTCGTACAATTTCTGGAGGAGATTATAAGGAGTTAGCATTACTGGCCAACATGAACAGGGCTTTGCATAATGTGATGAAAATGGAGAGAAACCATCAGTACATAAACCATGTCTAACATTACGTTGCTCAAAGGCAAAGTCAGGCTAAGTTCTATCAAAATGTTTCCATGCTTCTCCATCAGACATATGACATAATACACCAGGCTCTTGAGGATTTCCATAATGCCATCTCATGTGTTGAGTAGAACTATGAGATGCAAATAACCTTTTGAGCCTAGACATGATAGGAAGATAATGCATTCTTGCCAAAGGAACATCCTTTTGTTTTCTCCTTTTTTGTGACTTACGCACCCTATATTGAGGAGCATCACAAAATTTGCATTGTTGTAGATGTGCATCATTATTATAATGTAACATACAACTATTAATGCAACAATCTATTTTTACGGAAGTGAGCCCCAATTTTCTCACTAATTTTTCTGATTCGAGAACTTACTCGGCACATAATTACTAGATGGACATGCTTCTTTCATAAGTTGTACAACTTCATTAAAATAACTCTGTGACATATTATGCTGGGATTTAATACTCATCAATCTAAGAGCAATAGTCAGAATGATAGTGCAACCATCCCACAATAGACGTTGTAATGCATTTAACAAGTCATAAACCTTTGTGCATCTGGATTAGGAGGTTTTGGAACATGTTGATTAAAAGCATCTTCAGCCATTGTGTGATACGCATCATTGGACATATCATGATTTTGGGAAGAAATCCTAGATGGACTGTGATGCATGTTAGCTTCTTCATCTTCACGGGGTTGAAGTTCCCCATGTGATGTCCAATACCAATATCCACTAGTAAAACTCTTCTTATATAGGTGAACCTTTCCTTCCTCCGGTGGTAGAAATTTTGTTTTGTCACACTTCGTATAAGGACACCTATATACTTTCTCACTTAAATACACAGAAAGGTTTCTTGCAAACATGTCAAACTCATTAACCCCTGCCACAAACGCCGGTGTTAATCCACTTCTATTGGGAAAAAGTCTATTAACCATCCACCTACGATACTCCAGAATTTTCATATTTTGTTTAAGTTAGAATAAGTTATTTTATTAGTTTCTTCAACTATTAATAATAATATAGCATATTAACTAAAACACTTATGCACATATAAAATGTATCAAAGTATACGTAGCTTCTTATATGAAAGCATATTTTTCACACCTAATAACAACCACACGTAGATAAAAAACTGAACACTTAAAATGCAGACCATCAAACAATCACAGTATAATCGGTTAGACTTCATGATATAAAATGCATTCCTAGGCTATACCAAAAAGATCACATAAAACATTGTCGGCCCATTAAGCCCTTCCATCATAATAAGAAAATTACTTTATAATTATGTGCTTAATAATATTCATACTTGCATTCGTTAGAATTAGATACCTCTACAATATACCTTCACGATCAAATAACTTTAACTTTCAATTAGTTTTATTGCTCAACTGCACACTGTATCAAACATATGTACAAAGAAAAAAATATGAGTACTTGTATACAAAAATCACACCATTGACAGTAAGGACATAAAATCAAACAAAATGCTGAATGCACATCAAAAATAGTTATGAATGAAATTGTGCAAACAAATAGATAAAGGCAAGAAGATATGAAATTATAAGGGAGGGGGGAAAGAGAAAGAGAGAGCTAATTCTAAGTAAAATCAAAATTGTAAATGATAAGCCAAAATTTACTAGTCTAGTTCTTCAATAAATAGATGAAGGCAAGAAGATATGAAATTTCTTCAATAAATAGGGTAGATCGCTAGTCTAATTCTCTATACATGATTCTGCTATCTACCTTATTGAACTAAATTTACTGAAAAATATTACTGGAATATGGGAGAAACTTTATTAGTGAAGTGATTAATATTTTCAATCTGTGATTTTAGCTTTTTGGCTATACATTAGCTAGTATCATTATTTGAGGCATCAAAAATTTTATCTGGTATTTGAAAGTGTGAATTCTTAAATGAGATTAGGTCTTAAATTTCCTCTAAAAATGAATTGCTTATTTAGGTCTCAAAGCTCCTCTAAAAG
>NCQT01126273.1:16950-27587 GCA_002740465.1 Stenocereus thurberi
CTATTAATGATCTGGCCATAAATCCATCAATTATCTCACCTAGACGTTCCTTTGATCTTTGGTAGTTAGTCTAGTTCTGGAGATATTTCCTCTGTAGTGCATTTAATGCATGATGGTGACATCTACCTGTTAGGGAAGAATGTTTGAATTGCTTACCTTTTCTTCTATTTGTAGCTAGCTATACTTCATTTTGATCTTAAAGCTAAATCTAATTTTTAATAGATAAGCATATGAGATTCTTTCTTAAGTATGTTTTAAGATTTGTTAGGGAAACTTTGTCATATGCATAACTAAACTCATAAATGTTCAATTAAACCACAAATATGGCCTTAAGGAATGTTTTTTGCTTAAAAAATAAATGCCTTAATGATTTTATCATGACAGCTTACTGCATACTGCATGCGAGAAACATTCCTTGAATTTTCAACCAATAAATTTTTTTGAATTACTAAATTAGTCGTTATTTATTTAGGAATTATTTGATTAGATTCCATTTTTTCTAAGGTTAGGTAAGCATGTTGAGTTTCCCATTAAGCAACTCTTGTTTATCTATGTCTCACCGCAAGTCTCAGACACTTTGACACTATTAAACATTAGAGGACTCTTATCTCAATATGACAAATTAAACATGACTGTGATCAAAACTTATTTCTAAGTATGTATTGGAGGTCCTTGTCAAGGTTGACTCCGAATCTTAACTAGACTCTGACCTAGGCATGAGTCAAAAGGGATCTCAACAAATTCTTCATATTGAAAACAAGTGTTTGGCATTGTTGTCAGGGATCATGGCTTGAACAGTAAGTTTCTATTTATGTTTTATAGCTTTTCATCCTTAATTGCATGTGTTTTGTACATTACATTAGTTATTTGGTATTAAAACCCACAAAATCCCTAAAAAAGATAAAAATTAAGCAATTAAAAGATGATAATTTATCATCCTTCCTAATATGAGCGAGAGTTGTTTTGGGTGTGTTGATATCAATTGAATGATTATCTTGCTTAATGTGATTAATATGAATATTTTTATGTTAAATGAGAAATTTTGGGTGTTCTTAATAAAGGCAAGAGCTATGAGACTCACACTCTCTTAGATTCTATTTGGTTATAAGAAAATCAGAAGGTAAGGAAAAAAATAAGGAAAGCAGGTTTTTTTTTAAAAAAAAAGCTTGGTTTAAGGAAAATTGTGAGGAAAAAAATAAAGAGGAATATTAGTTGGAAACTGTGAAATTTCCTTACAAAAATGCAAGGCAAGTGTTAAGAAAAGCTACATCTTGGTGTCCCAAATATTGACCCTTCCTCTCTTCCTCTCCTTCCAGAGTTCATACGCCAATTTCTCGTCTTTATCTCATGCTTCCTTACAAAATATGGCATAAAATTGGAGCCTTGAAGGCCTAATATAGAAGAGAGAGTGATCGGGCCACAAGCGTACGGTGGCATTGTATCAAATCAAAGTTGTCTCCCGCAAGGACTAAGTCAATCTATCAGGTTATATTCCTTCAAGATAAGCTAAGCAAATCAAAATTTAAGATCGAAATTAAACTAATCAACTATTTAATCTAATAAATAAACAATTACGAAATTAAGCAAAACAAGCAATTACCCAGCCCATGCATCAATCAAATACTTGTTCCTTAATTAGTTATTTTAAAATCGACACAACTCTCTTTCAAGAAAAAGTGAAAAAGTACAACCAATTACTATTTCTCTATGGCTCTTGATTTGTTAAGGTTCATTAAGGATGCCATTACTAAATTCACGGTTTCTTAATTGATGTGACTTTCTCAAGACTTGACTCAATTAAGTTAAATCCTAGGTTTTCATAATCGAATTCAACTTTCAATTGATCATTCAATACTCAAAACATGGAAGAAAGTGATCAATTTCCGCACATGACAATAAGATCTAAGATTTTATCGAAAAATCAACCAATTCAAAAGTAGCAAAAGATATCAACACAAGATCGAGAATTAATTAGTACTTACATAAAATCCAAGATCAAAACAACAAAAGATAATCCAAATTTCAAAACATGAATCCTAAAATGGGAAAAGAGAAGCCAAGAGAGAGAAACACTCGGCCAAAGAACACGCTTGAATCCGTTGAATGCAAACCCGGCATGGAATCCTTGCAAAATCTTCACTCTCATTCACTCTCTCTCACTCTAATCTAAAACCTAATCTAAATGGTGGAAAGGATGGTGAATTGTTTGATGACAGGATGCTAAGAAAGCAGCACGATGGTGCTTTTATGGCTGAAATCAAAGTTCCAAACCGTCAAAACATGCCAGGATCCGAATAGTCGCAAAGAATGGAGGTGACTAGAGAAAAAAGGATCACTATATATTTACCGCGGAGAACCCCCATGGACCATGGTCCTCACCACAGCTAGATCGTGGTGCCGTTTGTCTGCTGCTCATTCTTGTTTAACTTTCTAATTCTTTCTAGATCCTACTAGACCTTGGCACTGACCACGTATGTCTGCGTTGGGCGTCGTTGGGCCTCTTTTAGCTTCTTTCTTGATCCATAAGGCCTCAACATAATCATTTTACTCGCTTTCGACTCACAAGGTTAAAATCTTAAACACTCTTGAAACAAGCAAAATCCAGGGGTAATAGTAGAAACTGGGGCATAAACCACACAATCAAGGATAATATAAATGACTCCCAAACACTTAAATAATCCATAAAAATATGACATTCATCAAAGAGGTTAGATTCGAGATTGAATCTCAGTGTTAAGCCCCAATGTTGTCAATACGCAAATATCAACAAGCTATTTCAATTGCTCTTCTTCTTTAATATTCATCATCGCTTCCATCATCAATGCCATGGGTCCTTTGGCTTATAGGAGAATTAGCAAATGCAATTATATGGGTAATTTGAAACAAGAAAAATTGAGTATTTTGATTATACAGTCGTTAAGAGAATGAATTTCGTGAGCTTAGGATTAATGGATTTTGAACATTTGGAGAATTTGCCTTGCTTGAATTTGGGGTAGTTGGTTTTTGTGAATTTGAAAAATACTGTAAATACAATTTCTATCTCCTAGTAAGCACAACATCTCAAATCATGTTCATCAAGAACAAAATAATATGGCATAACTGGGAGTTGGAGGTGGGGAAGCAATTGATGAATTATGTGCATCATTACTCATTTGTCCAATTATGGTGTTGTGGAAACCAATTTCAATTGCAGCATCCAACAAGGAACATAACAAATGTACTTTTTCAATTACAGGAAAAACTTAGGGGATTATTATGAGTGACTTATTTAAAATCAAGTCTAATTGAGTTCAATAAGTAAATTTGAAGTGAGGTGATAAATTAATCCTTTTCTTTCCTTATAGCATTCCTTTGTCCAAACATGATAAAAAAGAAAATCACTTTCTCGCTGCTAATCTTTCGTTCTCATTTTTTTCCCCTAATATTCTCTGCTTCATATTTTCCTAAATCCAGATAGGCTGAGAGTACCAGGATTCCATGTTAAAAGTATTGAAGAAGCTTGGAATTTGCTTGATTGGTTAGTTTAGTACTGCCTTCAAGATGTATTTTTCTTAATTCGTGTGCTTTTCATGCTAGATCTTTTTGTGAGGATCAATTTGTTAAACCTTGAGCACCTCCCTTTTGCATCCTTTAATATATTCTGTCAAATGTGGCATTTGGCATTATGACAACAAATCAAGCCTACGTGTTACTTAATGTACTCTAGAATGGACAAGAAGGAAGTCACGATTGATAGAATAGGAAACTAGTTCTCATAATTGGTTAAATACCATTTTTAGAACGTAAAGCCTAACTGCCTATGTTTGCATGAGACTTACCTCAGCATATGATCTTCCTTACACAAGGCTCGTCCTTTGGATGAGTGTGTCTTCTTCTTATCCTTTGAGTCTCGAACTTCATGTTATTACCCCCTTCTTTGACTTTAAGGAAGAAAATGAGTTTTCTTTACCTTCACATGCATATGCATCTCCCCTTGACACTAGCAGTATTCTTGGCCTCCTACACAAAGATCCCTATTAGTCCCCGTCCCCACCTTCTTCAGGCTCACTTAAAAAAGCATAAGGAAAGTGAGGACTATGAAAGTGACGCTAGTGTTTATGCTCATGAGTTCAATGAATGGTATGTGTTCAATTCTGACGCTAGGACATTTTGCCAAGTGTTTGTCACATCAATTCTTACGGAACTAAGCCTCAGATTCTTAGCCTTTCAAGTTGAGGATTTTGAAGCATTATGTAAGTTATGCTCCTTAATCTAAATTTCCTCAACTTTGCACTGCTGCAGATGGCTCAATAGATCTAATTACAAACATACCTCACATTAAGATCAGTACTATTTGGGGGAGCAATGTTCTTCTCCTCCTTCAATGATGCTTCCCACTGACAATGCCAAAAGTGTTTTAACTCAGTGATGGAGAGAGTATGATACTAGGTGCTTCGATGATGGAGGGAAGATTGTCTACTTTATTCATGTTGGTGTCATAGTGTTGACCTGCAAAATAAGTTAAACCCCATGGCTCATCCAGATTAAACCTTCGATTACCAATTCAGTTCTCATATGACTACAGATGAGACTTACATGTAATGAAATAACCCATATAAGGAAATAGAGATAAAGGAAGATTTGGGGGTGTCAATGACTGTATAACCCCTAAGCAGAGAGCTAAAGAGCTTTGGAGATTATACTAGCAGCGATACATGGGGGTCACACATTATCCAGTTTGTTTCTTGCAGGAACAAAGTTCTTGTCTCTTTAGACGTCAGTGAGAATGATAAGGAGTGTGCTTCTCAACTAGGTTGCATGTTAATATCTCCATTTTCATACATCATTCGCCTTTCTTAGGGGCTTGTATATCTGACCTTAGAAATAGGGGGGAAGTATGTTCGGCCTAAGAGGATGGGAGATCTTCCTATAAGGGCTTGTTGACTCATTCAACCATCATGTGTTGAGTAGTTCCACCTTAGTCCTCATCTTCATCTCTATTTGTGGTGCCTTCATCTATGTAATTTGTGGATGTGTTGTACCTTTTCCTCGATAATAACCGAATTGACATTTCAAAGAACAATTTTTTAAATTGTCCCCTATTTCTCTCTACAGTGGACCTCACTCATACACTCGGCTAATTTGGTGTGAGAATAGGGCTTGTGATCTTATTTGGGTGCAAAGTGAAATTGAACTGAGTATTCGAAACCATACCTCATTCAATCGAATTTGGGATGGTTCCAAATTCTATGTACCTGTATGTATGTATGTATGTTTTTGTGTGTGTGTGTGTGCACATATGAATATGTGTATATATATACACACACACACATACACACACATATATTTATATATATACATATGTACATATATATATGTATATATACGTGTGTGTGTGTGTATATATATAAATATACATACATACATACATACATACATACACACACATATATACATACACACACACATATATATACGTGTATGTGTGCGTGTGTACACATGAGAAAATTGATCTTTCTCTTTCTGTAATCACATCAGAACAGAAAAATCAACTTAGTGACCTCAAGCCTTGCCCTAGTGTAGCCTCTATAGCCATTAGTAACCTTAGATTACCTGTAGTAGTAGCACCGGTTGGGACCTCACCGGTAATTCAACACCCCTGCCTCAATCATAGCTGGATGTGTGAAAATGATCGATGTTTTTTTGTTTTAGCGTATGTGCAACTTGAGGGGAAGTTGATTTCAAGTATGGCTATAAGGAGACCACCGGGAAGTCCTTAATCCCCTGTTTGGTGTTTTGTGTGTTTGTTAGCTTTCCTCGACCTTGTCTTCCTCCCGTTCTCCTCTAATCACATGTCACCCCTACATTCCCTCCTCTAAGTCCTGTTGTTCTCTGAAGTGGGTGGTTGATGGTGAGGGAGCTTCTCTGCCATCATTTTGGCTTTAGCCAGTTCCCAGCCAGCTTGCCCCCCTTTGTTCAGTTCCTAACCGATTTTGCTGACTTTTTGCAGTGGTCTGAGCATCAATTAGCAACTACGGGGCCAGAAAGACCTAGACCTAGCGTTGTTTGGTTTTTTTCGTATTGTTCCGTTGCTTTTCCGGTAGCCTCAGAGGTCATGCTCTAGTAACAACATTTGTACTTCCCTCCTTAGTTCTAGAACTCTTAATCCTCTCTCAGTCGAGTGTCTTTACTATTCTCATCATTATGGCACCTTGTCTTTCTGATTTAAAGATTCCTTTGCTTTTTGGCGAGATAATTATTCCTTAATTGTTAGTCTAATCCCTTTATTGTTATTTAGTTCCTAACATGACATCCGCTTTGTATTTTTTAATTGCCTTCATGTTTGTGGTATCGTGGCTTTTTTAGTGCTATTACTGGTCACCTATTTATTAATTTGTGTACATTTGTGTTTATCTGATGTCATTGACTTCATTAGTTGTTTCCTTTGATTTTTTCCTACACATATCAATCCTTTTACTATATTGATTGTGTGTGTGCTACTTTTAGACACTTATTCTATTGTTGCTCCTACCTTTTTGAGGATCTGTTGATTGTGCATTTATTTCATCATTTTATTGGTTTTTTTATTGTTGTTATTCTTAGTGTTGTATCTATAGTATTATTATTTCGTCATTGTGTGTTTGATGAATGTTTTTGTGGGTGGCCTACCTATTGTGTTTAATTGCTATCTTAGCTAGTTTTGTAATTACTTGTTCTTGTTGATTATCTGCACTTATATATTTATATGTATTTTTCAATTTTTTTTTTAGTTTAGTGCTATAGTTTCTTTCCTTGCTTTAGTTTGGTAGCCTGTTATTTATTGTTTTCTTAGCTTGGTTTAGTGGCTTCCCACTCAAATAATAGAGGAGATATAGCCTATCCTATAAGGAGGGAAGGGATGAAGAAGACAAAAGGAGTTGACCGATTAAGGGTAAGTCTACAGAGTTAACTAAAATTTTGCATAGTCGTAGAATTAGCATTGTTTACATTTAATAAACTAAGCAAGTAGGAGCCAAGGCGTTGGAGGTTGATGGGTTTAAGTTTTGGTATTCAGGGTATAGTAGAGTTAGAAATGGGCTTCGTATTATAGTTGCTAAAGTGTTATTTGATCAGGTTGTTGAGGTAAATCATAAGACTAACTATATTTTGCCGATTAAATTAGTATTGGGGTAAGAGATTTGTCACGCAGTCAGTGTCTATGCTCCACAAGGAGGTTTAACGAAGGTTTGGTAGGATTTAGACAAGGTCACTCAAAATATTCGACAAGGTAAGAGATTTTTCATAGGAGAAGACATCAATGGTCATGTAGGTGCGAGAAAAGAATGGTACAATATGACTCTTGGCAATGTTTGGGTGTGGTGAGATAAATGAAGGAGGGACTGTAATGTTGGATTGTTCTCCAGCGTATCAGTTGATGGTTGCAAACTGACAATTCAAAAAGAGAGAAGAGCATTTGGTGACTTTCAAGAGTAGTACTATAAAGACACAAATTGATTACTTTCTACTCAGATTGATTGATATAACTACGCCTAAGGATTGTACAGTGATACTGAGTGAGAGTTTGGTAACGCTGCATGGACTTTTGGCTATGGATGTAGAAATTAAGAGATTAAAGAGGAAGAAAGTAATGCTGACAATCCTAGAGTAAAATGGTGAAATCTAATAGGTGAAAATGTGACGAAATTGTCCAAGAAGGTTAAAGTATAAAGGCCCTGTTAATAAGAAGGGGATGTCGACAAATCTGGGAACCCGCGACACAATGCATTCGGAGTGCGTCTAAAGAAGTATTAGGAGTTTTTTGAAAGGGGTGGCATTAAGCTTGAGGGATCATGGTGGTGGAATGGCGAAGTTAAGGAGAAAGTCAAGGAAAAACCAAGATGCATATACCGCTATAGAGGATAGTGCTTCTGAGGAGGAACATGTGACTAATATGGCAAAGCATAAGATGGCTAATAAGGAAGCAAAGAAAGTAGTCACCCTAGCAAAGAACAAAGCTTCTGAAAAGTTATAGCAAAGATTAGAGAGAAGGGACAGGGGAGAAAGACGTCTTTAAACTTATGAGAGATAGGGAAAGAAAACAAGGGACCTTGGAGATATAAGATGTATCAATATGATGATAGTAAGGTCCTAGTTCAAAAAGCTAAAATAAAATAGAGGTGACAAAGTTAATTTCACACATTTTGTTGGCGGTGAGTATAATGGGTCTTTTTAACGTTGTGAATTGGGATGACCTGGGAGGCATCAAAACTTTAGGACTTGCCATAGCATCACAAACATTGAGATTGCGGAGGCTATGACAAAAATAGAGATAGGAAAAATAGTTGAGCCAGATTGTATACCTGTGTAGATATGGAAATGTCTAGTCGATAAAGGACTCAATTGGTTAACTAGGTTATTTAATGTTATAGTAAGGATGGAAAGATGCCAGAGGAGTGGTGAATTAGTACTATTATCCCATTATACAAAAACAAGGATGATATCTAAAACTGCAACTACTATCGAGGTATCAAGTTATTCAGTCATACTATGAAACCATTGAAAAGGGTGATTAAGAAGAGGTTGTGGAGAAACATCCCTATTTTTGAGAATCAGCTTGGTGTTATGCCAAGAAGTTCAACAATCGAAGCAACATATCTCATTAGAAGAATCATAAAATTTACATGGATAGGAAAAATAATTTGCACATGGTATTCATTGACCTCAAGAACGCATATAATAGAATACCTAGAGTTCTTTGGAGCTGCTTGGAGAAGAAAGACATCTTGGAGAAGAAAGACACACTGTTTCATTATAGACAAGCCATTAGAGGTATGTAGACAGAGTGAGGATAAGGGTAAAGACAATAAGAGGGGGCACAAAGGACCTTATTGTTGATATTAGGTTGCATCAAGGATCAGACTCTTTTTACAATTATTATGGATGAGCTTACAAGCGACATTCAAGATAAAGTACAATGGCATATGTTATTTCTTGATGATATTGTCTTAATTGACAAAGTGAAAATAGAGTTAACAATAATTTAGAAAAGTGGAGAGACATGTTAAAGTTCCAAGGTTTTAGACTAGACAGGACAAAGGTCGAGTATTTAGAATGCAAGTTTAGCAAAGGAGAAGAAGAGTCAGTTCAAGATATCACCACTTGTGATATAGCAATACTGAAAGTTTAGAAGTTTAAATACTTGGGTTCAAACATATAAGGAAATAGAGAGGTTGATGATGACATTAGCCACCGTATAAGGGTAAGATGACAAAAATGGAAGTACACATCTAAAGTGTTGTGCAATGAGAATATCCTAGTAAAACTAAAGGGAAAGATTTACTTTATGGTGCTTCGCCCAGAATTGTTGTACTGCTCGAAGTGTTGCTCATTAAGAAAACCCAAGTTCAAAGATTGTCAGTTGTAGACATGAGGATGATTAGATGCATGTGTGGTATACAATACAGGATAAGACTAGAAATTAAGTTAACAGGAAAAAAAGCAGGGGTGACGCCCACAAATGATAAGATGAGGGAAGCAAGACTTTGATGATTTGATCACATAAAGATGAGGGATATAAATGCACATGCATTAAGGTGTGAGAGGATTGACACTCCGACTTATAAGAGGGGTAGAGGAAGTTTAAAAAAGAATTAGAATGAGGTGATTAGACAAGATATGCGACACTTGAAAGCTACAGAAGACATGACCAATGATAGAGTTTTTGGAGGTCTAAAATCAGAGTGGTAGAACTCAAATAACTACTTGTCTTTTGTCGTGGTTCTAGTCAGTTAGTGTACATTGTTGTTATTTGACTTGTATATTATGTACTAATGTAAGTTTTGGCCACCGACTCGTTTAGTTAATATTAGGAGGACACATCTAGCTTCTAGTTTATTAGTGTATTTATTTATATTTAATGTATTATTGCTTGTTGTTTGTATTTAAGGTTTATATCTTTTTCATTTGGTACAGCTCAAGAAATGTTTTCAAGAAAAACATCTTTTTTGTGGGTCTTTTGCAGTCGGCCTCTCTACTTGCATGAGTGCTTACAAGGGTAAGATTACCTATATTTGGATCTTCCTAGACCCTGCAAAAAGCAAGAGCCACACTGGGTAAGATTGTCATTCCAAAATCTGTGTACCTAATTTTATTAGAATTTTGATATTGGTCTTGAAAAAAAAGAAGATTATTGAACGTAGGTAATCCGAACTTTAGGAGTATTAGACGGGAATAATTCGAATTTTAAAAATAACTTCCAACATTCTAAATTTTGAGAGTATTTATTTTCAATAATTTAGAAGTTATATTGTATTTTTCAACCAATTTTAATTTTGAAAATTGAAATGAATGTATTCATTTTAAATTTCATATGTTTATATTATTTTAGAATTATCAAATTTAATTTCATGTTCCTCTTGGCCCTGTTTGACAAACAGCTGCTAGCTGTTTGTATTAACCGTTAGCTGTTTATATTAACTGTTTGTATTAGCTGTTTGAATTAACTATTTGTTGAAAAACTATTTGATAAAATTAGTTATTTCTGATAAAGTTGTGAAAAAAAAATTAATTTTTCAAAAAGCCCTTTCAAAAAATTCATAGAATTAATTTTTTAAATTAATTTTTTAAATTCAAAAAATTCAACTAAAAAAATTCTTCTATTAAACATCTAAAAAACTATT
>NCQT01126563.1:0-10455 GCA_002740465.1 Stenocereus thurberi
TCCCCAACTGCCGATGTGGGACGTTACAAAGCCACTGCAACCAAAAGATAACTACGGGGTTGACTCTTTGCGATCTAAGTTCTTAATCCTATCCCGCCACAACCTCCTATCCTGAGTCAGGTCATCCGACAAACCTACAACTTTCAAGTCATCTCTAATCACCTCGTCCAAACTCTTCTTTGGTCGACCCCTCCCTCTTTTACATTCGGGGATGTTGATCATATCACATCTCCTCAATGGAGCTTCCACACTCCTCCTTTTCACATGGTCAAACCATCGGAATCTTATTTCTCTCATCTTATCTTCGATGGGAGCTACTTTAGCAAAGTCACTGATTTCTCAATTCCTAATCTTGTCTATTCTCGTAAAACTACATATCCACCTAATCATTATCATCTCTGCTACCATCAACCTTTGAACTTGCGTCTTTTTTAAAGGCCAATATTCCGATCCATAGAAAACCGCTGGCCTGACTACCATATGATAGAATTTGCCTTTCAATCCTATGGGAACCCTCTTGTCACACAGCACACCTGAGGTACACTTCCATTTTTGTCAACCCACTTTTATTCGCTGGTTAATATCTTCGTCTATATCCTCATTCTGCTGAATTTTACCTAATTTCTAGCATCATATAATGGCAAAATAACTTATATATAAACAAAGTTGAGAAGAATCCTGATCACGATTCACGCACTATTATTCTTTGTCACAGTAATAAAAGTTTCTATCTTACAATATATATTAGATAAAATAATCTCTCATATATCTTATTAATAAATATTTACCCATAAATATAATTGGTAATCTGTCAACGCATACAGAAATTCAATATCACAACCCCTACTTCTATTTATTTTTAATTTTTTTGATTTCATATCAAACTCTCCATTGTAGCTCAATGCAAAATTTCCCTTCCCTAAAAACAACAAAAGCGTAAATTTTATTAATATAGATTGGTTCAAATAGTTTGACATTTATTTTCTTTAAATAAGATCTCAACTTAAGTCTTATGAATTAAAAAAAAAAGCAGTGAAAAAACTCTATTATTTAATGGGACTAAACTAAAAAAGAAAACAAAAAAGGGGGAAAAAAAAGGATAAGATGATAAAACTTGAGAAAGATGAGAATATCCGAGTATATCGGTATATCCAAATCACTAAAATTAATAAAAAATCAAGCGGAAAAAGCTGACGTGGACCTTAGCTGTCTGTTCCAAAACTGCTCATCATATGCGCGGCGACTCGAGCCATGTTAGGCTTCGTGGGGCCCACGCCACTTGCTCAAATCTTTTGTTTTTAATTTTATTATGTTTTTCCGGAAAATTCCTCCGCATATAAAAATCCCTCCTCCCTCGAGCTCCTGTCACCGCCTGAACCTCATTTTTTAAAACCTAATCACAATCACAAGCCTGATTTCTCGCCAATTTCCTCCCCCAAATTATAAGTTAAATTAGCTTAAATTTGCACGTGAGAAAAGAAATTAATTAACAAAAATGGCAATCACCGGAGGTCCGTCGAGGTTTCCGGCCGGCCGACGAATGCTTCCGTTAGAGATCGCCGGCGGGAACAGTTCGGATTCGTCGTCCGACGAGTTGACGGTGAGTTCGTCGGACTCGGTATTCGGGTTCCTCGAATCCGGGTCGGTGGAGAGTTCGGGTTGTAGCGATGAGTTTGATCGTATGTTCGAGCAGGAGGAAGAGGAAGATGAAATTGAGGGAGAGAATTCTGGAAATTCAATTGAAGAGAACAAGAATTTCTGGGAAAATCAGCTTAATCTTTTACAGGTACTTATTAATCTTTTCTTTTTTCTCGAGGTTTAATTTGTTGAATTTAAGTTTTTGTACCGTAATTTATTACAATATTCGATTGCGTTTTTAATAATTGATTTAGAATAATATCAATAAAAAAAAAATTGGTCTGATTTGCGGTTAATTCAAGTAAAATGTAAATTGTTTCAATTTTTTAGAATAGTGAATGTGTTTTTGATTCAAGATTTCAAGTAATAATTTTTATTTTTATTTTTTGTTTGGGGGTGTTAGGCGACATTGTACCGGACGACGGCGCTAGAGACGGGGATTAGGAGGGTGACAAATGAGACGATGAAGGAATTAATTGAAGGGGGAGGAAATTATTGTAAGTGCCGGAAAGTGGTCGCCGGAAATAATTGCCGGAGTTGCTTGATGAGAGAAGTGTGTAGAAGGCTCCAGAATGCTGGTTATAACTGCGCCATTTGCAAGTCGAAATGGAGAAGTTCCCCTGAAATTCCTGCAGGTAATTAACAGCCTAATCAAAAATTAACTTACTAAAGCTTGTTTAATTTCATGGTTTGTGTAGTGGTTAGAAAGTGTTTATTCTATTACCTATGAGTTTGTAATTTGTTTTATGTTTTTAGCATTGGAAATGTTTGTATTGGAGGAGGACAATAATAAATTGTTCACAGTGGAGGCAGTCTACAACCATCGATAACAAAACTCAATGTCTTGGTGCTAGCTACATGTTTTTTTATGCATTTGAGAGTTTCCAAACAGTGTTCGAGTGTGTTGATGTCCGAGCATGTCGGACACGGATACATGACATGAGGGATACTGTTTGTGTTTCTTAGCTTTTCTTCTTAACAAAGGTTTAGAGGAAAATTGTACTGGACTGCCCGTGACTAGAGCTGGACAAATGGTTGGTTTGAGTCGACCTATTTAATAAATTGGTCAATTTTATGTCAGTCTTGAAAATAGTTTAGATTTACTTAGAATTAAAAGGTAACATATTTTTGGGTCGGATTAGATTCATGTTTCTATCAATAACTTCAGGTTAGATTATTGTGTTGGGTTATACTTTTCCAACGGTAGCCGTGACCCATTCTGTACACATAAGATGTACATAAGATGGTTTTATTGAGATATTTTGAGAAACTTTCTGGGATCTTTGCGGTTTATTGATTACTTAGTTACATTAGACGGTCAAAAGAGGGGGTTAGTCTGTTGAATCTGTTTATACTTGATATCCCCGAGATGGTGGTTGAATGAGCTGGATGTGTGTCATCTTGTTTATAGTTGTCTTAGACCAAGTTTGGATCCAAATCTGCCTGCTATTTTTTAAATTCTAAAATCCTATCCTGAAACACATTGGATATTAGAAATCCTGTGTGTGGTTTGAGCTGAATTGTGGATCACCCACCCCATTGGACACGGTATTAAAATATTTGAGGTGCAAGGTTGGTAGTTGTTCTTGGTATTTTTATTCTCTCTCTTTAGTGTCAACATCATGATCATGCCAATCTGACTAGGAGATAACTACTAGAGTTTGTCCATGATTCAAAGCTCAATGTGTTCAAAATTGAACAAAAAACCAACTTTGGTGTTTAAAATTATCTGATTAGAAGTAAATCGGGCCTCGATCTCGATATATGTTTTCAACTCTTGTACGTGGCTGACTCAATTTTCTGTTATTTGTTTACTTTTACAGGCGAACATACATACTTGGATGTAATTGACAATTCAAACCCGAAGAAGAGAGAAGTAAGGGTAATAATCGAGTTGAACTTTAGGGGAGAGTTCGAGATGGCAAGAGCAAGCGAAGAGTACAACCAACTAATCAGCCAGTTGCCAGAGGTCTTTGTGGGGAAAGTCGAACGGCTGCGTGCCCTAGTCAAGGTCTTGTGCTCGGCTGCCAAGAAATGCATGAAGGACAAGAAGATGCATATGGCACCATGGAGGAAGCGAAAGTACATGCAAGCAAAATGGTTCAACACTTGCGAGAGGATGGAGGCTAATGCGTTGTTGGACCGGAAATTTTCCTACGAGACGAGCAAGCGACCCAAGGCCTCAATGTTAACCATGGCCCTGTTGAACATGCCTAATTGCAAGGCGGAAGCAGTTAAGGTTGTGTAGCGTTTGCAATTTTGGTCCTTCTTTGGCTTTGGATCTTCTGTGTGCCCTAACTTATGGTGCTGAGAGTCCCTTTGGACCTGGGAGAGTGTATAGAGATCACTTGCGGCATTAAGTAGTAGGTAGGATATGTTTGATTTTAGTAGTTGTAATGCCCGTAATGGCCATGCCGAGTGTTTTGTGGGTATATTAATTTTCTTGCCGTTTTTTTGGTTTTTTCTTGTGGGTTTTGGGTTTTTTGGGAGGGGGGGAGGGTGTTGTTGGCAAGGGTGGATCTGTTTGGTTTGGTTTAAACCTTGTAGGGAAGGGAGATTCAAATGTACAAATGCTTAGCCGTCTTCTTGATTGCCATCGTTGGATCATCATTGGAAATACAGTGGTGTATGGTAAAATTTAATTTTTTTCAGCAATGAAAATAATGTATTTGTGAGAATTGAGCTTTGGTCAGATTGGGGCACAGATTGAGCGAGTATTTTAAAAAGTAAAATAGATTTGAAATATCTAAAGTAGGAGTGGGTAACGGACTAGGTCAGCTCATAAGCTAAATGGGCTGGGCTAGGCTTAACAAATTTGTTAATGGGTTAAGTTAGACTAAATGAACTCGGTCTATCCATGGCTCGCTCATTGTCACCTGTGGAGTATTTTTGGTTAGTTTATTTTTCAACTAATGTATTTGTAATTTTCCATCTAAATTAAATCTAGTCCAAATTCAAAGGTAGAAAATACACAATCTAGCTGATAAGCGGGCTGGGTTAAGTCCGCTCATGGGCAGCATGCTTAAGGTCTGTTTAAAAACGGAACAAATTTGCGCAAAACAACGGTGTATAATAATTATTGTTATGTAGAAAGTATTGGTAATGAGGTTAACTAATTGGAACATGTAAATTGATGTATCAATTAGATAGAAAAAACAATGGGTCACTAAACAGGCCTTTAATGGGTCCACCCAGTCTGATATGTTAATATTCCTTAATGAGCTGACCCGTTAATGGCCCAATTCATTATTGAGCCGATCCTTTATTAGTCATATTTTAAACGGGTCGACTGTTTAATCAAATGGGTACCTGATCCGTACCGCTAATTCAAAGTAACTTGTGCGAGGGAAAATGAGAAACACTTCTTCTTAGGGTCTTTTTTTTTTTGTTGGTCTTTTGTAATTTATCAACTTCAATCTATTTCAATACATTTCAATAAAAAATACCAACTTCAATCAACTTCAATTTACTTTAATCCACTTCAACTAACTTCAATCCTCCTCCTTCAAAATTTTATTCTCACTATTTTAACCAATTTCAAAAAATATACTAGTTTCAATCTACTTCAACCAACTTTAACCTACTTCAACTAACTTTTGCCTACTTCAATAAAAAAATACTAACTTTAATCCACTTTAATCAATTTTATTTTTTTATCAATTCTAATTTATCAAAAGAAAAAAACAAGCCCTTACTAGATGAAAAGATCATGCTGTAGCGCGCCTCGTGAAGTGTTATTTGGACTGCCATGTTGTTGCTTTCTTCTTTGAAATGTTGGATGGCAGGTTATAACGTTGATTCATGGTTAGCTTTAAAAATTTACCTTCTATCAGGGAAAGTCCGTCGATGAGAGGGGATTTCCCTACAAATTATATTATGGACCCACGCTTTTTTTTTTCCCCTTTTTTTATGTGTGTGCTGAAATATATACAGATGTGAATTACCTATTTATCTAACGGTTGATGTGTTTACTACTGGCCTAAGTTATCGAGGTCATGGATTCGAATCTATAGTTTGCTGTTTTTTTTGTTTACAACTTTTTTATTCGTATTTTAATTGTTTCTTATTTCTCGAATTTATAGGATTGAGCATTTTGATTTATATACTTGAGCAATCTATTGTATTAAAATGAGCATTTTGTTGTACTCTCTTGAGCATTTCTCGAATCTATAGACTTGGGATAATAATATAAGCATCGGGGATTCTGAAGGTCAAAAATAATTGGAGGAGCAGGTTGGGCTCTCCCTTCTTACTTAAAGCACGTTCTTTTCGACTTATTATAGGTATTTATCATCAGCGTTAAACAGCCTTTAACATAATTCTGTAACTTTTAGCACAATCCATCATCATTCAACAAAATTAAGCAATACTAAGTACTTATTGAAAATACCTAATTATATTTTCTTCAACAATTCAACATGATTCAGTATGTTTCAACAATAAGAACCAATAAATACTTCTCACAAATCAAGAAAAGAATGTCCTTATATAAACTGTCACAATTAGAAATTATTTTTTTCTTGTTTCTAAGCTAAATTAAAAGTGTGATGTGAGAAATTAAAATATCCTTATTTTTACTGGTTTCACTCCTAATTTCATCCCATTTTAACTTATAGA
The DNA here is from genome assembly GCA_002740465.1 of Stenocereus thurberi. Lineage (NCBI taxonomy): Eukaryota > Viridiplantae > Streptophyta > Magnoliopsida > Caryophyllales > Cactaceae > Stenocereus > Stenocereus thurberi. Next base: position 6,256 of record NCQT01126563.1, read on the forward strand.
ACAAATGGACCCTAGGAACTGGACACTTGGACGGTATCATATCGAACAGGCACGCTATAATGAGAGCAAATAAATAGAAAGAAAAATATAAATTTAAAAGGGGAAGGATGAGGTCAAAATCTACTGAAATTTCCAGAACTAAATCCCAGGTATTCCAAATCCCACAATGGATGGTGATGACTCATGTGTTCGATGGCCCAATCTGTGTGAACCGAATGTTACGGTAAAGCCCTGTTGCGTAGAGGTAATGGGCCAGAGATTTGGATGTTCACTGGGATGAATCCCCTAATCCGTTAGAAGCCCAAGCCTAATTCAAACCCGAAGAAGGGTGAAGTAAGCCCAATCCAACATAGATTGAGATGTCCACTAAAATTTATCGCAATTGACCTTAGCAATTCTCACAATCGAGGCGTTACCTGACACAAAAGTACCAAACAATGGAAGTAAGAAGTGTGTACAGGTTGCGACCTCCAAATATATATTATATATATTATTGGTTCAATGTTTCAACTGTTATGTGTATATATGAGTAAATTCAATTTATAATTTGGCAAATGATGAATTTAATTATTTTTTAATAGTATATAGATTAATCCATTGGGCAAAAGCATCTCGTTTTATATCTATATATCTATGTATCTATATCTAGATAATTATATATTTGTTTGAGTGCTTCGACATAATTTCAGTTTGAGTCCTTGCAATATTGATTAAAATTTTATTCCTATTTATATTAATTATGTTGTCCAAAGTTTCGTATGTACTCTTAACTAATTAAAATTTTCATCTGGGGGAAAAAAAAAATACACTATTTGAGATTAAATTGAAGTGATTCCTTTTAAGAAAAGTATTTCGTTTGAAACTGAAATGAGGTTGATTGACCTTTATTTATGTGGTGGGCGTATTAACATCCACAAAAAAAAAGAAAATGCAATATTAGAGAAGAGGACAAGAAATAAAACATTGTCATGCACATCTTGGGCATGACTAGCAGTGCGCGCATGACATAACATTCCCCAACAACCCCCACCTTCCAATGTTAATGCAGTCATAGGGCCGTACCCCTCAACCGTAAACCGTTTGGCATTTTTTGAAATGAAATGAGTAATATCGTATTTATGCTGTATGAAAAAAATTTATGACTTCTTTATTGTAATAATTATCATAATTTTTTCATTAAATGAAATATATTTTGAAAATAATTTTTATACCTGGTGATTTCTGATTTGTGGCAAATAGTATAATTTTTATTTTTTATTTTTGAAATGATATTAGTTATGGCATTAACTTGATGGATTAATTTGTTAACAATTTAAATTATTAATTATTTTTAAAAATGGTCAGATAATACATGTCAAAATATTAAGGCTGCTTGTTTTACTTATACATACATACACACATACATACATATATAAATGTGTGTATTTGAATGCTTGTATATATGGTATTTAAAAAAGATGTCCTTATATTTATGACCCTTTCAAAAATAATAAAGTTTTTTCTATATTTAAACTATATTAATGTCATACATTATCGAAATTATAGATTCAAATTTATGACATAAATATTGTGAGATGAGGGATGAAGACTTGAAAGGCGCAAATGTCTTCTAATCCCTAAAACAAAACAAAACGAAACAATGCACAACAACTGAGATGAGATGAGACCCGTGAGAAAGAAAACCATGGCCTCGCATTCCTACTCATATTCATTTTCATAATCGCGCTTGTTCATTCCGTTATGACAGTGACTCTCTCTCTCTCTCTGTCTCTTGTTTTGTTTTTTGTTTTTGTTTTTGTTTTTTCCCCGCAACTTGCACGCAATCTCGTGATCAGTTTATCAAGTATTCTATCTTTCCTGTCATCTCGTATTGGTATGTGAGTTGGTATTTATTAAAAGTTACAGAAGAGGTATTTTTAAGGAGGAAAAGAAAAAGCACTTCACATGTCATTTGAGTAGGAATGAGCGTGACTTTTCATCTTCTCTTTCAGTATGTATGTGTGTTGGTATTTATTGAAAGTTATAGAGGCAACTTAAGAAGGGAAAGTGTCATATTATTGGAGCGTGACAGTGAATATTGTTTTATATTGGTAAAGTAAAAGAATACGAAAGTGAATGTCGTCACATATTGATAAAATCAAAGGGTTTGAGCATATGCATAGACTTCATAATTACTTTATCGCTTGTCAATTGGTTTTGGATTTGAACGTTATTTGAGCTGACATGCATGACTCTTTGTATATAATCCAATTGATGTAAAAAATTTAACATATATGCATTCAAATTTATCTATATCACAAATATTAATACAAATAGGTAAAAATTATTATCTATATGTGAGGGCGTAAGCTTTCAAAAGTATAATACATGTTGTGTAATTTTTTTTTCTCTAATTCAGAAGGTATTTTGATCATCTGCATTATTTATCACTTTTAAGTACTTAAATAAAAAAACATATTACTGTTTCTTTCTCTTTTTTTCTTTTAAAAAAAAAAAGAAAGATAGCCCTTTAATTTATGATATATAAAGGACTTGGGTGTGGGTGATGTTTTCTCTAATTAATTATGTAGAGAATATTCTTAGTAGATGCTCATCTTAAAATATATATTTTGGCCATTGGATATTTACTACTGTGTTACAGATGCAAGCCAATAAAAGTTTAATAATAAGCCATTTTAAATTTCTGCCATGCTACTTCTCAGCTCATTAATAAATATATAATAAGAAATGCGAAACCATCCACACCGACTATAAATGTGGATAGCATATGATTAATTTCTTCTATTTCTCTCTCTCTCTTTTTTTTTTTTTTTTTTTTTTTTTTTGGTGCAACAGGCATACAATTAATGATTGAGATCAAAAAAGATTTTGATTGATTCTATTTTATAAAACTCGTTAACATTTGACAAGATCACAAGATTAAGAAGTGAAGTAAACTCAAATAATTCACGAGGTTGGTTAATTTATCTCAATAGGAAGCTTTAAAAAAGCCTAAACACACTCAAGTTTCAACTCAAAATATATATAAATACTGAAATACAACTATTTGGAGAAGTATTTGGATTAATAGGTTTATAAACTTATATAACTTGCTATATAATTTAAAGATCTGTAACTTCGTAATTGAATTTACAGCGTCATAATTTAGTTTTCTATTTGTTTTAATTCATATTTTATTCCTTTTCAGTTGAGCTTTATAAATTAATGGTATCCATAATGGGATCTCTAGATCTCATATGAGCACGATCCACTCTGAAAACTAATATTTTTGTTGTTTATAAATCAATTGTGCCTAGAACATAATTTATGATTTTTAAAAATAAAAATTAGGTTAAACATTACCCAACTAAATTCATGGAAGAATAGACTAATTAAAAACACTTGCTCCCCACAATCATATCTATAAAATCACTCTTCTATCCTTCTAGATTGCAGTCTTATTTTTCTCAATGATAAATTATAAACAGAAAAAAATCCTAGCTTAACTAAGCTAATAAACAATAAATATACAAATGCTCAAAAAAAAAATCTACTGATACTACCAATCAAAAATAATCATTATTATTTTTTATCAAATTGTCATTAATTTCTAGCGAATGGCAATATGCAATAATATTAATAATGATAATAATAATAATACTATATTAATTTCTAGCGAATGACAATATGCAATAATAATAATGATGATAATAATAGTAATAATAATAATAATAATTATTATTTGTTTTGGAATTATTGAACAAGGCTTAAAAAACAAATAATTATGCCTCCAAGTCCGGAGGCACAAAAAAATCGGGTCCACGAAATCTACAGTGACCCCGTCCCCAGTGCACCCCTTTTGGGGTTTCCGCCGTATACAATACGTATGCTTCAAAGGACACCCAGAAGCACCAGCACCAACGTTGATTGATTGGGATTTTTTTGGGGTGAAAATTCTTCTCTTCCCTGGTAGATCCTCCCCCTGCTGCTTTCATTCATCTTTAGTTGGACTTTTGGAGAGAGAAAACAAAGAAAGAGGTTGGTTTACTCTCACAACTCATAAACATGACAAGGAGGTTATTTGACTCTAAACCCTTTCTACCCGTCTGGTATGTTTCCCATTCCTCACTGTTGATTTCTTTTATTTTTGGTCTGTTTGTAAATAATTTCTCTTTCATGCCTCTGGGTCTTTGCCTATTTTTAGCATGTGTATATGGCGAG
>NCQT01126577.1:5732-18279 GCA_002740465.1 Stenocereus thurberi
AATTAGCCAACTGATTAATTAATGCCCACCAAAGACAAACAGAGGAATCTCCAACTTCTGCGGAAACAACAATCAAGCTAGGAAGAGTGAGATATTATAAGAGTAGAGTAGAGAGAGAGCTAAAGGCGTGTTTGGCAATGATGAAATGGGTAGGTTGGCTGAGGAAGCAAGATGAGACTCAGATAGTTTCTTTAGCTTTCTACTTTCCACAAATTAAGAGTGAAGACAATGTGTTTGGCTGAGAAAGTCGGCCTATTTTGTAGAAAAATTTGGAGAGAGTAAAACAAGTGAATGAGAAGGAGTAAGGATGAGAAGTTGCGTGAAATTGCGAATTACTTTTGGAAAGTGAAATGTGAATTAGGTGCCCTTTTAATTTGCCTTCCTTAGCTTCCTCAAGGGTGAAACCTTCCTGAATAATCCAACTTTAGGGCCCCAAATTACACTTGTCTGTAGTGGACGACACCCGTGCTTTTATGCCTTGGTTTTCTCTGAAGTAAGAAGGGAAAATATCCTGCTTTTTCTCTTTTGACCCAATCCATATTGGGTACTCAGAATTACGTCTCTTGAGGTCATCTCACAGATATAGACACCAATATGTAACATGAATGCAATATAATATCAAACGTAGAACTATAATTCTTCGAACTTTTGGGATACAACATATATATAGTGAATACGTACTAATAAGAAAATGTTGTTCTATTACTGTTTTGTTTAACACTTAACTTTCTTTTATGTTTTGAGCCTTGGAGAGGATCGTATTTGGATAAAAACAATAGCAAATGGTTCATGTTGGGTGCTCTATGCAACTATCGAAAGCAAAAGTCAATTTCTTTATGGTATGTGCATGATTAGCATGTGTTTGAGAGTTTCTAATGAGTATCCGAGAGTGTGGGTATCTGATATGTGTCGTACATGATTACGTGAAGTTGTGGAGAATGTCTATGCTTCTTAGATAGTATATGTCAACAATTTCATTATATTGAACAAGTTTTTTCTTTTTCTTTTCTTTTTTTTTTGTGTGGTAAGTATACCACTCATTAGGTCTTCGTGCAAGGCAATCCAATGAACAAACAGGGGCGTGTTGGGAAATAAACTATACAAAGGTACCTTTAATTAGCTTCATGTAACTATTTTAAGGACCCTCACTTTTTAAAACTAATTATAACTTACATTTATTTATGTGATACCTAACAAAAAGGACCCTCACATTTTATGCTAACTATTTTTGAGGTACAATTTTACTACTTAATTCACATGAAATGAGATAAATTAATCTTCAGCTAACCCCATTCAAGACATGGGTTTTGGAGTGAATATTTTAGTACCTCAAAGTTTACTGACCGAATTTTTATGTACCCTCCATATTTCTTTGACCTCCTAAACTTTTGAAATTTGTATTTTTAACCTCAATCTTTAAAAACTTAATTTCAAAAATTTTAATTTTACACATGTGTAATTTTTCTCTTAAGTACTACTTGAGGCCCTCTTTCAATTGGTATTACAGCCACATGATCAAAAATAATTAAGATAATTAAGCTAATTAACTGTATTTAATGCTTGAATCATCACCTACTTGCCATGCTCTTAATTATTCACTCATTAGAAAAAAACCACTTCAGTAGCAATTAAAGTATATCACTGATATAGTTTTAGAATTAAAAGCCGAATTAACAAAAATTAAGACTGAAGTTAAGGAGATTAAGAAGCAGTTGTCTGTAATCATATTTTTATTATTAACGAGATTAATTAGACATAGTGAGAAATCTACTCTAAGTATTAGTATTCCATTTCAGAATAAATATCCTTTCTAAAATCCAAAAAAAAAAATCAATTTTCTTTGCATGATATAAGAATCCAAAAAGAAATAGAAGAAAAAATTAACTGAAAAGGCAGAGAAAGAAGAAGATGATGCAGTATACGTAGTATAATTTTAAAGAATTACAGAATATATTTGATAAAGAATAAAATTCGAAAGAATTAAACAAAATCATGAGCCCCATAGTTGATAAACAAGATGTATTATCTGATGATAATGAAAAGACAAATAATATCCAGTTAGAAAAACAAATATATCAATAGATGAACCTAATTAAACTAGAGGATCTTAATATTGTACCTTTAGAAAAAGTTATAAGAAAATTGGATGAAAAATATGGTAAAATGCTATTTGACTACGAAATCAATGAGTTCGGAGAAAAACTTAACATAGATGAAATCGGATCCAATTTAGTTAACAACATTGTTCCCAAATGCGAAGAATTTGATGAACCTTCTAGAAGAAATATCCATTTTATGAGACTTAGTAACATTCCAGTAGGGCATACAACTAACTTTTCTTTTAGATTTATCCCAAGAAAAATCACGAGTTTTGAAGAGAGTAACCTTATACCAAGTAGCCAAATATGATACATTTTAAACATCGATGGAGCTCGTTATAGAGAAGAAATATTTGAGCATTGGAAAAGAGGAAGGAAAAGTATCTTGAATTTAAATACCACATTTACTGCAGGAAATTTTTTAAATTATATCGAGTATAGTTTTTCTAACATGTAGCTAATTAGTATGATTCATTCAATGAGGAAGGTAAAAGTGCATTAAAAATGATGGAAACACTAGTTGCAATTTTCAAAAATTAATGTAGGAAAATCAAAACTGAATTTACCAGAGCTAAATTTAATTTTGAAGAAAAAGCCAGAGAATGACAAAGAAAAATTAATAATATAGAGTTGTGGGATATGAGATTTCTCAAAAACTATATTGCTGAATTTAGTCAATATTTTACAAAATTAGGCATAATGAAACCAATCTTAGTATATTCTATAATAAATTAATATAGAGTTGTGGGATATGAGACTTCTCAAAAACTATATTGCATGGCTTGAAATAGCAAATATTATCAATACCCTTGGTACAAGAATCTCTTAATTAAGAAAATGGGTCAACGATCAATGCCTTGATCTCTAAAAGCAAAAGAAAATGAAGAAACAGTTTCTAGCATATTAGGATTCTCCTCACCAATGAGGAAAGAAACATGAGAGAAGATGAAAAGGAAGATTTTATAGGAAAAGATGCTTTAACAAGCAAAGAAGAGAGAAATATAAAAGCAAATATTATAACAAACCAAGCCCTGAAAAACAAAGATTTTTTACAAAAACCTCTTATTGTCCTGTCGGAAAAAATAACTGTAAGTATGGGGCATGCATAACAGTAGGTCATTATGCAAATTAATGCAAAATAGGAAGAATAACATACTTATTGAATCATTAGGCGGTCTAAATTACTTTGCTTATTGAGGAAACAACATTAGACCTAACTCTAAAAAATAACAAGGGAATTGTCGAAATTGTACTGGAAGAGGAATATGAAGAAAATGATTTTAAAGAAACTAGTCAAAATGGAAAGGAGCTCAATTAGTCTTGCTGATCTTCAAGGAGAAGAATTTATTGTGGATAATGAGCACGAAGAAGTCAAAGGAGATTGGGTCCTTCCCATTATTCAGAAAGACATGATCTATAAAAAAATTCATCCTTCAATTAAAGAGTAAATACGTATGTGGAATATGGTAGGAGATTTAAAAATAAAAGACAGTGAGTATGATTTGGGAGAAGTTTGGAAAACATCCTTAAGCATAACAAACATAGAAAGTATAAGTATATGCATGTTGGAAGTGTCCAAGTACAAATTACTCTTTCACATTATTATGACAAAGATATTGATCTTTATACTTTGCTTTGTGATATCAGGCATACCAAATTTAATAAACAAATTATGACAAGGATTAAGATTAATTTATGTAATGGATCTATAGGATTCAATTGCCGACTGGATATTATGTAAGTTTAAAAGATAAATTTACCAAAAACTTCCTATCCCTTAAGATAAAAATAGTTGGGATGGACAAGAAAAAAGGATGATACACACTAAGGATATTTTGAAAAATAATCTATAAATTAGATAATACTATCGATCCAAAGACTAAGACAACAATGATAGAGGTAGAAAATTTTTGAAGTCCTATTGCTAAGCCAAAAATTCGAAGGATAAAATCCAATCCTCGGGAAATAAAAATTGATAGGTTTTGGATATCTAGCTTTGCCAATCCCACAAAAATCAATGAGAAAAATGTAATAAAAATTACTGAAAATGATAAAATTACAATTAAACCCTAATTATTAAGAAGCATTAGTGCAAGATCGGAATGGGGAGAAAAGATCAACAACTGCTAGAATTGTATCTCAGCGACTATCTCTACCTCTCACCCTTTTTTTTCCAACGTACAGACTGTCCTTCGAAGACAACATGGCCCCCAAGAACGTCGTCTCTCAATCTTCAAAGAAAGTTATCCAATCCACATCTCAAAGAATAACAACCACTAGAGTTGCATCTAGCAGGGTTATAATTAGGAGCATGGCAAACGTTGCTGCAGCAATTGCTATAGTGCAATTAGTTGTAACTACGCTATCATAGCGGCTTGAGATTCAAAATATCAGCTCCAAAGTGTCTGATGGAGTCAACCAAATTAGTTCTCAATCTTTGAAGCAGAAGTCTGCTGCTCGTTTCAACATGCTACAAACAATTCATCATGGGATGGATAAATTCCAAACTTACACTAACCCTACCTTCTAGCCCTTTGGTTTATAAAATGATGGCTATTTGAGTAGCGATTCCTCCTTGGAATCATCAAAGGAATCACTCTTCTCACATGCTCAAGTTTAATCTGCTAACACTATCGCCATGCTAGTTATGGTGACAAAGGCTACCAATTTGGAGGAATAACTAGCAAACATGAGAGTCATGCTAGATAGAGTCTCTAAGAAGAGTGCATAAAGGAATGCCCAAATTAAGTGTCAAATAAGCAAATTGTTGATTTGATAATGACGCTAAAGAAGTCATATGAAGCTTCTAACAAAGGTGTAGGCGGTGAAAATTCTGACAAAGAGTCTACTTGCAATGAAGACTCAGACGACGAACACATACCAAAGAAGGATTCTCCTTTGGGTTTGATGTTTGTTGAACGGATTCAAAACTTAATTATAAATGCAGTTAAGGCTTAGCTAGAGGCAAGAGCTCACAAGATAAACTTATACATGAAGCCTTATGCGAAGAGGATTGATATCCTTCGTATGCCCCATGGATGCTAATCCTCTAATTCAACCAATTTGATGAAAAGGGCAACCCTAAGCAACACATGGCATATTTCATCGAAATGTGTAGTAACGCTGGGGTTGATGGGGATCGGTTGGTAAAGCAGTTCATTCGTCCTCTTAAAGGAATCACTTTTAACTGATAGACTAACTTGGAGCCCAAATCTATCAATAGCTGGAAACAAATAGAGCAGGAATTCTTGAATAGGTTTAGCAGCACTCAATGTGTCGTTAGTGTGACAGTGCTCAAAAATACGAGACAATGGAAGGACGAGCCAACTCTCGATTACATCAATTGTTGGAGATCCCTCAATCTCAAGTGCAAGGACCATCTATCTGAACCTTCAGTCATTAAAATGTGTGCTTAGGGTATGGACTAGAATTTGCGCTATATTCTATAGATAAATAAGCCAAGAACTTTCAAGGAGTTGGTAACGAAAGCCCATAATATGGAGATGATAATTGCAAGGCACTGTGGTGAGTCTTCTTCCCCTTTTAACTCATGGAAGGACATAGGTGAGTTCAATAAAAATCCAAAGCCCTAAAAGTCTTCAACCAAGGAGTCCATAGTTATTTCAACTAGTAAGCCAATGCAAATTTTAGGCAAGCCCGAGTTTTAGGGCAAGAAAGGTGGGTTCTCCAACAACAATGGAAAGAAGTGTCCTACAATAAAGAAGAAAATATCCATTTCCTAACTCAGACTAGTCGGGAATGCTTGGTGATCTTCTTGAAAAAGGAGTTATCAAAATCCCAGAGTTAAAATAACCCCAAGAACTTAGAAAGACTGCCAACTTAAAACATTGTCAGTATTATAAGGATCACCTTCTTGAAAATGTGTCACGCCACTGGAGTGCATTATGCAGTTAGTAAAGGATGGAAGATAGTTTGAACTTGGACAATATGATCAAGATGAACTATATTTGCATCCAATTTGAGTATTCTTTATCACCCTAGCAGGAAAAACTCATCCAATCCCATGGTGAAGTAATGAATGAATTAATTTCCTTCCAAAGAAAGAAATTATTTGCAATTCAATTTGAAAGTTTGGAACCCGTTAAAGTTCTAACGACATCCTAAGGACTTTTAGTAAAGATCAATCTTCTTGTAAATGTCCTTTATGGAGAGGAAAGGGGATAGACTCTTGTCATTCGATGTAGGGGATGGAAGCCAAATCAAGTTCAACCATTACCCATCTACCATAGTAAGAGAGAAAGTAGGAAGAAGAGCCTCATCATTCAAAAGGGAAAAAGAAGTCTAACAAAGTCAAAAGGCATGAAATTCAGTACATTTATCTATTTGAGTAGGAGTCACTTGTTCCTATCAAACTATAAGAGTTCTTCCTAGTAAGTTTCTTTGAGAAAGTCATTGTCAACATGACCTTATGTTTTAAGCTTGAAAAGAAGAAGACAAGGGGGATGAAAAACATGAGAATCCTCTACAATGAGCTGATATAACTTTTACTATTATAAAGGTTTTGTCAGCACGCATAAGCTGGAGACAAATCTTTCATTTCCCTAACAAAATGCGTCCATGTTTCTGTTGTTTTATAACACTCATAACTTTATGCGAACAAAGTCAAGGATATTGGGGAACTAGTAAAAAGCGCCATTCAATGTGCCTCTTGCAACACACATAACTATCACTTTTACTAAAGATGACATATTGTTGGGATTCACGCCTCATAATCATCCTTTATTTGAGACTAGGAGCAAAAAGTTAAGCACATCCTCGTAGATAAGGGTCAACCATCAACATCATACCTATCTCTATAATGAATGACTTAGCTATCACAGTATAAGAACTTTCTAAGAGCTGAATGATGATTTGAGGATTCAACCTTTGAGGGCCAGTATGTAATCGACATTGACTTATCGATATCCTAGTCTTCCATGTAATCCACACCAAGACTTCTTACAAGTTATTACTTACACAACTGTGGCCTCAGGAACATGGGGTTTTGGCTTCCAGTTTACACCAATGCCTCAAGAATTACTAAGATGCAGAAAAGAAGAATAATAGGGATGTCAAGCCATTCACGAAGACTAAGTCTCACTTTGTAGATGTAAGGTTCTTTGAAGATGGAGGTGCACCTAAGGAGACAATTCGTCAACCATTTCTTCGACAAAAAGGTGGGATGAAGAATGCCCTTTAGGCAACAAAAGATGATATTGTCGAGCAACAGCTTAGGAAGGGAGAAAGTAAGTGGGGAAACACCTCCTATTGAACAAGTTGCTAGTAAGTAGCCACTTCAACAAGCTTAGTGTCACCAGTGTTAAGGTAAATACCTAAATCTCACCATATGAAAAATGAATCGCTTTAGCGAGTGCACAAGTAGAAGTATCAAAACTAAAGCTACTAAAAAGGATGATGGAGCTAGCATACCCACCCTAAAAGGGCATATTACAGCTCTAACACTTAAGGCATGACAAGCTAAGGTGAGCAAGCCCATTCTTTTTGGGTTTGTTGTTTTTTTCTAAAGAAGGCAATAACTTGCCATCTACATGAACTAAAGAGAGATTTGATCCAAATGCATATAAGCTTATAAAAAGAGCTGGTTATGACTTTTAAAACCCAGTGACCTTAGGAAAGGTAGTCAAAGACCAGCCTCATAGTCCTAATGAAACTCAAAGAATTGGATCCAAGACCATGGAGGCTTTATAGATGTCTCTAAAGTTGGACTTGGGTACATGTTACCTTAGCCAGTTAAAATCTCAGGGCGATGAAATGATAAGCAATCAGGGATTCAGCACATCTCAGCTGAAAAGGCAGATGAGGATGAAAACACAATTGCTTAGCCTGATCTATAATCTTCCGTGTTTGATAGGCTATCATCATCCACTTCAAAAAAGAGTCCATTAATATTCACCTATATAGAGGAAGGTAGTGATTGTAAGATCTTTGTTTTAATAGAATCAAAGATGGCTCATGACTAAAGCCTTTAGTCTTTACCAGAATAAGATTGTTAAAAAGCCTTCAAACTCAACTTCAGTAAGAGAAGAGTTCTGGGTATAGTCACCTAGAAGTCATATATAAAGTTCAGAGCTATATTCCTTCTTTTATGAAGCAGATCTCCACTTTGGATGTCAGAACGAATGGTTCATTAAGGGTGAAGAAGTGCACTACTTCACGGGTCAATGAAACAACTGTAAGCCTAATGAGGAGATTAAGAAAGAAAAAGTAGATTTTTCCAATCATATCACAATCCGTGAATGTAATGACTTAGAATCGCATATAGAGTTGGTAGAAATTTCCAAGACTCTTAAAGACGGGGGTGGACTACAATTGATTATTTTAAGAAGTTGAATCTTAGAACCAATGGGAATCCTCGCTCTGTCTATGAAAGCTTATTGCTTACATCTGGAGAGGCAAAATAGTACTTTAATCTCCTGTCAGAGTACATGGATGCCTTTGCCAAGAGCTTTAGAAAAACCCCTTGCTTAGACCCAAAGGTTACAGTCCATTGTCTATATATTAAGAAGTGTGTTTTGCCTAAGAAGCAACCTTAATGGTGTTTCCGCCTAGAGTTGGTAGCAAAAATTGAAATGAAGTCCCCCAAAAAAAAAAAAAATCCATAGAGTTAAAAATCAGTCACGACGTGAGGTACCCAACATGGATCACAAACATTATCCCTGTAAGGAAGAAAAATGGGCAATCTCATATTTGCGTAAAATTTCGGGATCAGCAACACGTGTGAAAAAGATGATCTCCCGTTGCTGGTCACATAGCTCATGGCAACCACGAGCCATGAGGCCTTGTTATTCACTGATTGTATTACATGCCATAATTAGATGCAGATGGCGTTAGAAAAGAAAGGTGCCACAGCCTTTTGTATGCCTAAAGATATTTTTTGCTATAGAGTAATGTCCTTTAGTATAAAGAATGCATGAACAATGTATTAACGGACAATGGAAACCATCTTTGATGATATGCTCTACAAAAAAGTTAAGTGTTACGTTAACAATTTGGTTGTCAAGTGTAAAAAGAGGAAGGATCACATACAAGATCCGCATCAAATTTAAGCAATTATGAAGATGCCAATTGAAAATGAATCCACTCAAGTGCATGTTTGGCATCACCTTGGAAAAGTTCTTCGGTTTCATCATTCACCAGGGGGTTTGAGTTTGACCAATCTAAGATCAAAGCAATCCAAAACATGCCTGAGCCTAATAATTTCATGAAGCTTCGGGGTCTTCAAGGTCTCTTAGCATATATTCGAATATTCATATCAAATCTTGCTGGATGTTGTCATCCCTTAAACCACCTCATAGAGAAGGGGAACCTCTGGGTGAGACAAGTCATATTACACGACTGTCAGGAAAATTGAAAAGCAATTGTCCAATACTCTTATTTTGGGGGCACCAATTATTGCATCTCAGGAAAAATCACTAGGAGCATTTTGTATTCAGGAGAATGATTAAGGAAAAGAAATCGTTCTGTCCTACTTAAGCCGCACATTAGTTGGCACTAAATTAAAGTACCCTCCCAACAAAAAGATATGTTTGTCACTCATCTTTGCCATTCAAAAACTAAGGCATCACATGCAATTTTATACAGTGCAAGTGGTTTCTAATGTCAATCCTATGAAGTACAACTTGTCAAGGCTAATCCTAAATTGGTGTCTTGCAAAGTGGGCTATATTCTTGAAGCAGGACAACGTTATTTAAGCACCATAAAGATGGTTAAGGAGCAAGCATTAGTAGATTTCTTATCAGATCACCTAATCTTGGTGACTAGGAACTAAATGATGACTTTTCAGGGAAGATATGTCCTTTATTAATATCCTCTCTTCATGGAAAATGCATTTGGATGAGATTGCAAGACATGATGGCGCCAGTGTTGCAGTAGTTTTCGTCCCTTCTGAAAAGCACATCCTTCATGTACTCATTTATACTTACTCAATTATTTTTTAACAATGTGGTGACGTATCAAGCGCTCAACTTAGGTCTTCACATGGTTATTGAGATGGGGATCAAAGACCTCAATGTCTACAGTCACTCGCAATTAGTCATCAATAAACTTCTCTAAGAGTATGAAGTTAAGAAAGAAGGCCTTGCCCTACATCATAAGCATGGCTTACAATTGTTGGATAGGTTAGATTCAGTTAAGTAGAGCATGTCCCTAGGAGTGCCAATAAGATAGCTGATGCACTTCCAAGCCTTACAGCCACTTTAGCGGTGAGGGAAGAAGAGAACATGACCATTCCATTATGTAATCATTGGATTGTTGCGTTTAGTGATGAAGAGCTAGTGGAAGACGTCAACGTAATCTGTGTTCTTAAAACAGATGAAGAACATTGGCACCAACCGATCATGGAGAACTTGAGCATGGGAAACTCCCTATTGACCTAAGGGATAAGATAGAAATACAGCAGAGAATTTTCCTTACTATATTGGAATGCTTTTTCGGCATTCTCTTCTTAGCCTTTGGTTATGATGCTTGGATATGGAAGAAGCAAAGCAAGCAATGGAGGTGGTTCAGTCATGTGTATAGGGAGCATATCAATCAAAAAGAATGCTACATGATCGTATTAAAAGGATGGGTTGCTATTGGACCACCATGGTGCAAAATTACATAAATTACGCAAAAAGGTTAGATGCTTGTCAAGTTCATGCTCAGCCTTTAGATTTCTCCATCCTCCAGTCGTAATTTAGCCAGTTGAGGCATGGGAGCCTGATGCCATTGGCCCAATCATACCTAAGTCGTCTGCTAGTCACTCTTACACCCTGATTGCTACTAAGTACTTCTCCAAATGTGCAGAAGCAATTCCGCTGAAAGAAGTCAAAAAAGAGAATGTCAGTGACATGATAAGGACGCAAATCATTTATCGATAAGGTGTGCCTAGGTACATCATCACAAGACAATGGCAAGCCATTCTTCACCAACCTGATGACTAGCCTGTGCGAGAAGTTTAAGTTTACCCAACGCAAGTCTTCTACGTATAATGTCCCTGCAAATGGCTTGGCAAAAGCCTTTAGCAAAATAGTTTGTAACTTACTCAAAAAGGTAGTCACAAACTCTAAGCGAGATTAGCATGAAAGGCTAGGAGAACCTCTTTGGCATACTGAATGACATGTAAGACGTCAATACAATCAACCCCTTTGCTCTTGTGTATGGAGTTAAAGTTATGCTTCCATCACTCTGCATTGTCATACAAGGCTTGAATAATGATGAAAACACAAGCTTTGCTTTACCAGAGCTAAGGCCTTAATGATAAAAGACGTCATACGTAGCAGAAGTTAGAATGTTACTAAGCTTGTCAATCACCGGCGTTCAACAAAATATTTGGGTACACTGGTTCCAAGTTGGAGACTAGGTGCATGTTGTAAGGAGGCCAATCATCGTCTCTCACAATACTAGAAGTAAGTTCACTTCTAAATGGGATGATCCCTATGTGATCAAAGAAGTCTACAAAAATAATGCTTACAAGATAGTTAGCGATGATGGGGTGCACGTGGGGCTCATTAATGGCCAGACTTCTCTTATTTTCTTCATAGTAGATGAGTAAGACATTATATTTTTTAAGCATTTATTTGATCATTTTGTTACTCTTCCAAATAAAATGAAATTAACAAAGTAAATTTAAAAAAACTAAGAACCTTCTTAATAAAAAGAAGGTTAACACATAAAGTGAAATAAAAAAATAACGTTAAATTTAGTATGAAATAAAATTATTAATAATAGAATCTCAACCTTCTTTCATAAATTGATACGAAAAGTTGCATTTTCCAACTTCCTCAAATTATTGAAGTTGAATTTTATGAAAATTAATTTTTTAAAATTTCTTTACCAAATAGTAAAATTAGAAAAAAAATTGCAAAAATGTTAGAAAAAAATTCCAAAATTTGTATGAAATGTAGCCATTAGATTGCTTAGATATGTCAGAATGTATTGCAAAAGAAAAAAAGACCAGTCAAATGTTCTTTTTCTTTACTTCATTAAAAGCTCATGTATAAATAACCAAAGGAGAAAAAAAGAGTTTTAACAAGACGGCCGACTTTATTATTTTGTAGTTTTCCTTAATACATAATCGTTGATTAAGGCTTCATTTGGGGTTTGGACCTTGAAAATTTGGTGAAAAGGAAAAAATTTGAAAAAGTTACTTTTTTTCTTATGTTTGATTTAGAGAAAATCATAAAGAAAAAAATATGGAGAAAAATTAGGGAGAAAAATTGTTAGAAACAAAAGATAAAATTTTTCCCATAAAATTATGAGGAAAATTTTAACCTCCTCCAATTACACATTACTGCAGATGATATCAATATGATTCAAATATTTCATCAATATTCAAATTTCTCATCTAAATTCTTATATTTTTTCCTCAATCTAAACAAGAGAAAAAAAAACTTATTTTTTCTTTATTTTTTTCTTTCATATTTTTTTTCACTAAATTTTATAAAGAC
>NCQT01126631.1:3477-14485 GCA_002740465.1 Stenocereus thurberi
AATTACTGAGGCACACCTGAAATNATACTTTTTTCTGGGGTCGGCAGTAAACAAAGTTTAATATTAAAGACTATAAATTCAAGAATTAAAGTGGACCAAATAAAAAAATTAGCTAAAAAGCAAATAAATAATCTAAAAATGATACAAAAAGTTTTGAAAAATTCAGCACAATATATATTCACCATACAAATTAATGTTTATCATCAACACGTAAATTGACTTACCCAAGAGTTAGACTGTAGAAGACATCCACCATCGAATGTTCCCCGTTTTTTCTTAGTTTTTAGTTTTTTAGGTCTACTTCTAATATAAATCCTACTAGTTTAAATAACCGTAGCGCCAGTGCAAGAATTTAATCAAGTTAGAGCATCAAGTATTAGAAAAACATTGTCTAACATCTTGCAGCCCAATTTACAAGCAAATTGGTTTAACAAAATTCTATTATAATTTCCTAATTAAAGGAGTGTAGCTTGAGCCATCAATGATCAATTAGCGTGATAGTTGCATCTAAAAGGCTAAAGCTTATACATACTTAAACCCTTTAAACTATCCTACGAATTTAAACTAAACTAATTAACATGCATTCTATTTAACTTAACATAAATATCACAAATAATAAACACAAACCATTATAGAATCGTGGAATAAAAATCAATTGGACAATAAAGTGCAAAATTTATTTTAAAATAATGAATTTAGCATGGTTTCAAATAGATTATGCTAAGTGAAGAAACCACTCACACATACTAAAAATAAAACACTTCAAATATAATATAATATTTCATGTTTGTAAACAAATGTCTAAATTGATAAAACAAAATAATAATACTTTGATTGATAATATGAGAAATGATGATGATAACATTGATGTCTTTGGGGCCTAGGCATTTTGATGCCAGGAGACGATGATCGCATGATATGGTGATAATGGAGAGAAGATGGAAAACGTGACCGCGGTTTCGAATCATAACAATATTGTAATGAGGGTGGAATGATAAAAATGAAGGGGAGATGATTTGATAAATCACTTGAAAAGTCCTTTAATAAATAAAACTCGTATTCCAACATCTTTTCTTCTACTATTCACTTTACTAATTATTAGCCTAAAAATGATAAAATAAAGTAAACTAGACAAAATAATGTATATAACATAATCTAATAATTGCTATGCATACATTATAATTGAACAAATTCCCCCGCACTTAAACTTTGGATAACCTTGTGCGAAGAAATCTAAGACTCGACATAAAAAATACCCCTCTTTCTTATGAAGTCATGCATAAAATATGAAATTTACACTAAGCTTGCTTTGAAAACAGCTTGATTCAAAAGATTGTAACTTAATCTTTCCAAGATAAGTGGAAAACCACTAAACTTCCAACTAACATCAAAGAGTCTCTTAATTAGCCTCACAACATCTCTTGAACGAAGCAACAAGAAGAATAATCATCAAGCTTATTCAAGCGTCCATACACCGACAAAGGTCTAAAGAGTTTAAACTATGAAAAATTGAGGTGTCGTTTGGGTATAGAGACAATTGAACTAGAAGAAATAACTCACTGCAATTGATTTCAGACTTGCCTTGCATTTTCTTTTTCTGTTTTTTCTTTTCAAACTCAATTCATGCACATATTTGAGGCCCACATAGTGTCTTAGAAATTAAGCACTCACTGTATCACACTCACCTGAATAGAGGTGCTAAAGTTTTCAATTTATTTCCCCCTTGTTCCTTCAATCCCTATTTCTTATTATAGTTTGAGTCACTGATCAACCCAAAAGGGGCGTGACTCTCGTAATACATGTTACTCCATACATGAGGCCCAAGTTGAGATCTAAACCTAAAGGGAAAAGGAACCCACTCTTGCCCATGTTGGTAAACTAATAGTNTTTTAGGTCTTTTTTTTTTAATAAGCTATTGTTGACATGTTTCAACTTGTTGATGACCCTAAATGGGGTTAACTCTTCTAGCATAGGTCTTCTCCATACACAAGCTGTTTAAGGGGAACAAATGCTGTATTCCTTGAACCAATCTATACTGGTAAACCAATATTTTTTAAATTTTTTATTTTGCAAGACAATACAAGTTACCATTGTAATGAGTTATTCTAATAATTTAATATTCTATGAAAAGTGACTAGTCCTTTTATTGCCTTTGGTGCGGTCACATAACATGATCAAATAAGACAAATAATCATATCCATCAATCATTAAAGGGATTTATGAGGATTAACTCAAATTACCCTAAATAATAGATAGCATGCTCAAAAGTTCCCAGTCATAAAGGAGTAAACTAAAGAGAGAAAAACAGTAAAAAAAATTTAGGCACGAAAGCCTACCATAAAGTCATATTCATGCATCATTGTACAAGAAAGACAGTAAAAATGACTCGTTCTTTTTTGCAAAAATAAAAAATGTAGGAACTGAATGTAGGACAGTTAATTATGCATTGTCCATAGTGCATGCAAAATTAAAAAAAAATGAAGATAAAGCATAAATAAATGTAGAGTGCCTTGAACATGTTGGGCTGCCTCCCAGCCAGACCTTTTTTCTACTGTCAACGGCTTGACACAACTGGACCTTACAGATCCATTAACTGGACCTTATACATTGAGCTAATTTTATTGTCTTCATACAAATAGTTTGTGTGACCAGTCACCTTAAAAACTTCGTTAGAAGAAAACTTCTAATCTCATTTGCACCATGTAGGTAGGTCATTATTACCTCAAAAGGTCCTAGCATCTTAAATTTAGCTTAGCAAGAAAGAGTTTTAGTTTCGAATTAAATAATAAAACCTTTTCACCTGCCTTGAATCTTGCCTACTAAGCTTAGCATCTATCTTTAGTGTGTTCTTATGTGAACATAATGTGGGGCTAAGTCCTTTGACGTCTATTACAGTACATCCTAAGGCTTTACTATGTTCCCTAAGCACCCTAATCAGTTTATCATATGTTTCAAGTGTAAGTGCCTTAGAGATTATAACAAGTAAGGTCTTATAAGCATACTTAGGATTCGTAGGCAATGGTCTCAATTCTAGTTTAGGGTGTGAAATGCGAGAGGGTAGGAACTTTACATGACTTTCAGGTAATTCTAGATTCCTAGGTTTGTCAATTACATGCAATTGCAGCAAAGACTCCATGCTATCTAGTTACTCAATATCAACAAGGTAAGGCAAGCTTTGAAACATAAACTGATCCGAAGCTAGTATAAGCATAGTCGACAATGCACCTTCATGTGACAATCCAACAAAATACTGGGATAGTTCATCGATCACTTAAGTGCACAGGGATTGTTCACATTAGCAGAGAATCTCATGTCATCACAAGTATGGAATTTAATAACTTCACTACCAAATCCCATAGTTAATATTCCTCCATATAGATTTATTTGTGTCCTAGATGTTTGTAGAAATGGTCTACCAAGCAATATTGAATTATGGTGCATGCATCTCCCACGTCTAATACATAAAATCAGTAGGAAAAACAAGCTCATTGACTTGGACTAAGACATCCTCTAAGACTCCATCTGGGTGTGCATTGCTCTTGTCAACTAATTGAATTATTAGACTAATTTTCTTTACTTCCCTAAACTCACTTATCATAAACAGACCTAGGCATCACATTAATGGAAGGTCCTAAATCAAGCATGGCTCCATCGAAGCAAATGTTTCGAATTTTACAAGGAATAAAGAATACACTTGGGTCCTTACATTAAGGGGGAAGCTTCTTTTAGAAAATAGCAGACACATTTCCCCCACACTTACCTTTTCATTTCCTTTTAATTTACATCTTGTAATACAAAGCTCTTTAAGAAGCCTTGCATAACTAGGCACCTACTTAATGGAATCTAGGAGAGGAATGGTGATCTCTACCTCCCTAAATGTTTATTAGATTTCTTGGTTTGCCCCATCTACCTGAGGAGTTATTCCCCTCAGTCTACTAGGAATAGGTGGTACTGACTTGTAAGGTTCCTTCTTATTCACACTTCTTTAACATTAGTGCTGGTATCCTGGTCTTGGTTTTGTTCAGACTTGTTGACCTCTATTTCTTGCTCTGCCTCTCCATTCTTCATAGGCTCCTTCAATTCCTTCACACTCCTAACTATTCTAACACTTACATATTTTTTTGGGTTATGAAAAGTTTGAGATGGCAGCCTACATTGCATTTTACCTTATTGGCTGCTAACTATGGTGTCAGTAGTAGTATGTGTCTCTTGGACCTATTTAAGAGTCATCTCCATGTTCTAAAACCTAGTGCCAATTTCTTTTTCTAATCATCCATCATTTTTATGACTTGCTCTAAAAGAAAATTTGTTATATCTTGAAAAGATGGTCGATGTGGTGGTTGATCAAAACCTAAGGGGTTGTTTCAAAAAGTTTATCCCTAAGGCTAGGTTGGTCTCTCTATCCTTCATTATAAGTGTTAAAGTATGGGTTATGCTTACCTTGCCTACAAACACAACATTCACATCCACTGCTTAAAGTGTAGGGCATGCATCAATATGTTGCCCCTCAAGATAGCAATACCATACATTATTGCTTTCTGAACTCCTCTAGTGATGAGCCTATTTAGTACAACAGTTAGCTGAGATAGTCTTTATAGATAGAGCTGAGCTAAGCTCATTGAACTTATCAAATTAGGTTTTGCTAGTTCTGAATTGTTGAGTGTTTTGGGCCATATTAGTAAACAATTCCCCAGCTTGAGCTAGAATGTTATTAACCAAAGCCCTCCCTAGTAGCATCTACCATATTTATGTCTGTAGGCAATGCACCCTCATAAATTATTGGATCAATAATTATTCATAAATTTAATATTGGGGACAAATGGCACATAATTTATTGAGATGTTCCCAATATTCAAAAGAATCTTTGCACACTTATTTATTTAATGCCAAAGATTTATTTTCTATTAGATCCAATCTTAGATGCAGTTTTCCCTCCTAAGAATGCTTTATGAACTTGAGTCCATATAGTGAATGTTGCAGAGGGTAAGTAATATAAGCAATCTTTAGCCTTATCTTGAAGTGAAAAGAAAAGACTCTTAATCTAATTTGGTCCTGAGTGATTCCCTCAGGCTGGTTGCGTGGTCGAACATGTAATGATGAATTCGTCAATATGAAGATGTGGGTCCTCACTAAGTATACCAAGAAACTTAGGCAGCAAGTTTAAAAATCCAGAGTTTAGTTCAAGTAGTCGGTGTAATGCAGGATAAGTAATAGATAAATGTTGTTCTTCCATGTTAGGCTCATCAAGTTCATGTAGAATAGTCATCGCAACTTTAATATCTTCCCGACTTACTGACTCAGAGCTTACAGAATCAGAATCACTTACTTTCCTTTCAAACTCCTCTAATAAATGCTCCATTTTTCCTTCGATAATGCGACCACTCCTTAATCTCATAACCTAAAACAACATAAAAAAATATGATACTAAAGTCAAAACAAAATAAAAGTGATACATAAGAGAATACACCTTGGCCAAATAAATGCATAAATCCTAATGAAGATTCCTAAATGGATGAGGATGAACAACAACCCATAAAAAGTGGCTCTTAGATGACAAATGCCCAAATAAGATCATAACTTCTAGCCATGAAAACCCAAAATGAAATACTTTTGTGGAATTTTATTTCTGGAAGCTACAATCAATAAGAAACAAAAGAAGATATATTTAGGATAAATGCTAAGCCCCCATATGAACTAATCAACACACTATTTAATCTCAGAAAGTCTAGGCACCATAGATTGAAATAAAAGGAAGACTCACGATCACCACTAGCCAGAGAGACTAAGAAAATGAGATTTTGTAGAAAGATGATAAGTAACAAGCTGTTTTCATTTTATTAACAATGTCGAAAGATATTATACGGAACCAAGCCATTAAATAAGGGGGTGCCCTCCTCTCCAAGATTTATGCTAACCACTAGAATTATAATGAAAACAACCAATGAAATCCTAGCTAGTTGTGCAATTGAAAGGGGTAACACTAGATAAAATGCAAAGTTAGAACTTTGTTGCATATGTACTAGCTTGGTGCTATCCTTCACCATCCCAAATCGATGAATTTAGAGTGATACTTATAGAAGAAGCTTCTAGAAGTGTCTACTAACTTTTGACAAAAGCGTACCCCCTAAATCATCTATTTTCTTACCCAGTTAAGCGATTAATGAGTACCGTGCATTTTCCTACATGCACTGATCCTTTTTTGCTAGAGCTGCAAATCTAATTTCAATAATTAGAATCTAAAGGTGATCCATAGCATGAAAAAAATAGACATCTAGGGCTATCTATCCATGTGTAGTTTGCCAAAATTAGAGTCTGTTTGCCCATTTAAAATTAATGGACATAGGAGTTGAAGAAAAAATCCTAACCAATGTCGGGAAAATAAATTAAGAAGTGGCTTTAGAGAATAATTGCCTAAGTCCCTATTTTGTCATCTACTTACCTTGCTATCCTTCTAAACTTACTTAGACCCTCATTTAAGGCCCCACGTGGGTTTACTTATAGGAGGATCTTCCCCCAACGCTCTATTTTCTGGAGTTATTATGGGAGCCCCTTGCTTTGAACCCTTGACATGTTCGAGATCCTTGGTATTGGTCGCTTGCTGATCATCAAACACTCCCTCTTGAGAAGAATTTTCCATCAAATCCTTAGCTTCCATGAGCCTGTTAAAGGTCTTTATGTATTCATCACATGATAGGTTGAGTCCATTAGGCTTAAGGGACACCACACTCAAGGATTGACCAAGTTTACATGACTCTGTCCCTAAAGATGTTGGCAAAGGGTTCCCAATATTGATTCCACGTATGAACTCATCACCGCTATCATGAGAGGGTCTTGGGGTCATAAGGCATCAAAGGTTCACTTTACCATTATTATTTGACCTATGATTAAGCCATAAATCTCGCCTCCTTTGGTGTACCATGAGCTGAAGATTTGTTCCCTTTGGCTATCTTTATAAGGAACCTTTGTGATGTGCAGGTACCTCTTAATCAACAAGAATTCTCCCACATCTGGAGTAATCAAAGTAGACTCATCATTTCTCTTTTCTTCTTCACCAGATTCTCTCTTAATAGCTCAAACCTTTTATATATTTTTGGTGGTAAGTGTCGTTCTATTGGGATAATCAGATTGAAAATGCACAAAATCATGGAACTTAAAACATTTCTTCCCTTCCAACCCTTTAAGTGGCTCACTAGCAATTCCCTTACCTTTGTTAAGAGCTTTGAATTGTGGGGATGAGATTTTAATATTAATGTGAGTGGAGGAGCTTTTAGTAAGGGAGGTGTCAAAGGACTTTGTACCTTTAAGTTGCTTTGCAACTTTGATGGCAAGATTGCACTCATTATCAAGGAAAGGTAAGGTTGGAGATCAACGTTGCTAGCAATGCTAGGAAATGATCCCTTGATGACCTGGCAATTTTAAGCTCGGGCTCTTCATTTAAGCCAATCATTATTTAGAGTTATTCAAAATTTCTAATATAGCCTTCCACCTTAAGATTATCTTGGCTAAGAGAGGTGATATTAAGGTACAGCTCTTGCTCATAAAAAAATGGTATGAACCTCTTGTCCATGTCCTTTTTGAGCTTGGACCATGTCTTAATCTTGGACTTAGCTTCCTCTTGCTCTATTCTTCTTCAGATGCTTATGCTAAAGAGTGGCATACCCTTTCATGTAGAGGATAACAAATTTGAAGGATTTCTCTTCATTGTGCTCCTCGACTTTGAAGATCCTCTCAATGACTTGCTTCCGTTCAAGATAGTTCTCTTAGCTAAGATCCCTAAGGTCATGCCTTGCATGTTGTCTTCTGCTAGCACCCCTATCCTTATCAGCATAAATTTTATGAGAGGATGAATAGGCAATGTCGATGGAGTTGGCATCAAACCCTCGATGGATTGGCTTCGTTGTTTAGATCCCTTCACTTGTTTAAGCCTCTTTCTAAGCTTCCTCACTTGCTCTTAAAGTTCAATGATGGCCTTATCTCTCCTCATCTAATAGGATTGCTCAAGAGGAGTATCTCTAGAATGAGAAGTATCTTCTTCATTGGCCATGATTGGTAGTGGATGAAAGTGAAAAGAGGGGTAAAATGTTGAACACATGGACAGCATGGTCGTGATAAGGGTAGCACGTGCAGAAAATGAGAGTCAAGAAGGTGGCATGGGCATGCTAGATGGCACAGTTTGTCCATGATAATTTTCTTAGAAAAATTTCAACTACAACAATGTGGCACAGTGGTGCCAATGAGCAGGCGGGGGGGAGAGGGGAATTTCTGTTTGGGGATTTTTTTGACGGTCTTTGGGAGGGCTTTCTTTATGAAGTTAGAAATGTGTTTGGATTGAGGATTGTGTTTGGGCCATTTTAGGGTACTTCATAGAATAAATAAGGAGATTTAGAGAAGAAGAACTAAAGGTAAAAATAGTAAGGGAACTGGTTGAAGCAAATCAAACACAAAGATTGAAGCTTAGATGCTTACCTAACATGAAGGAACTTTGTACTCATATACCAAATGATCCATGAAAGAATACCCATTAGTAAAATAAATGCATAAATCTTGATGAAGATTCCCTGGTGGATGAGGATGAATAATAACCCAAAACCGTAGCCCTTTGATCACAAATTTATAAACAAGATCACAACTCCTAGCTAAGAACAAACCCAAAACAAAATAATTTTTATGGATTTTGATTTGTAGAAACTAGAATCAACAACAAACAAAAGAGGATATGTTTAGGACGAAGGCTAAGACAACACCTAAACTAACCAACCCACTATTCAATCTCATAAAGCGTAAGCCCTATAGCTTGAAATAAAGGGAAGACCTAGAATCACCACTCTTCACAAGAGATATACAAAATAAGGTTTTGTAGAGAGAAGATAAGCTACAAGCTGTTTATTGCATTAATCCAAGTCTGAAAATATTACGAGGAGTCAAGTTATTAAATAGTGGGGTGTGCTCTTCTCTAAGCTTTGTATAAAACAATGAAATCCTATCTAGTTGTTAATTAAAAGGGCGACCACTAGATAAAATGCTAAGCTGGAATTTTGTTGCACATGTACTAGCTTGGTAGTTACCTCCACCATCCCAAATGGATAAATTTCGGAGATATATTTCTAGGGAAAACTTCTAAAAGTGTCTACTAACTTTCCATAGAATCTTAACCACTGAATCATCCATTTGCTTGCCCAATTAAGCTCTTAATTAAAACTATGCATTTTCAAACCTACACTGACCCTTGTTTGGTTAGAGCTTCATATCTCACTCAATACTTAAAATCTAAAGGTGATTCATAGCATTGAAAAAATAGACATCTGGGAAGATCTTCTCCTAATGCCCCATTTCCTTCAATTATTAGGGGAGCCCCTTGCCTTGAACCCTTGACATTTGGAGAACCTTGGTGTTGGTGGCTTGCTCCGCATTAAAAGTAGTGAAATTAAATTGATAAAAACTAAAGATTTCATTTTCTTTCTCAAAAAACAGTACCAAAATTTGTATAGCTTGTTGTAGACCTACCAGTGCTAGTGCTTTTAAATAAGAATATAGCACATGGGAGCAGAGAGCGAATCCATAGGAATGATATAATGATAAGCTTGTTTAAATCTAATATTGCTACTCCAATATATTCTACATTATCTTTTAATTACTAAAAGAAATCAATTAAACAAATAGAAATCCGAAACATTACTCACTAATACTCTTAAATACTCTATGCCTAATTCTGGAAGTAAAGGCAGTAAATACCCAACTAAATTAAATATTCTAGAAAAATTAAGTAGAAATGACCACACAATATTAAACTGAAAATTAAAGCATAAAATAACAAGCAGAAAGTTAATATCAAAAAGCCTAGAAAATCACCGAAACAAATAATCTAAAAAGACTTAGATTTATACTCGTAGAAATATATCTAATTATTTTTATAAAAAGTAAAATGTGAAATAAAAGTAGAAAATACTAATAGAAAATAAAATTTAAAATTAATAACTAATAAACTACACTTAAGCAAATATGAAATTAAACAATAAAATTAACGAGATTGTAAAACCTATTTTCTAAACTAATCAAAATATTAAAACATGAAAATAAAAACTTAATTTTTAGATTTATTAAAGTAAAAACTGACACATATCAAATTCACAAAACAAATTCAAAAAATAATCAAACAATTTCCAAAAATTCTAAATTAAATAATAGTAGGTTATGATTCTATATAAACTATAAAGTGGCAAAAAATGAAAAAAACTTTTTGTAACCTAACAAACTGATGAATACGAGCAAAAACATCATACAAAATTAATCTGAAAATCAAACCAACTGACAATCAAAATATAATTAGTATAAAAATACTAAAACACACCTCGAAGACCACTCTTGGGGGGAGAGGGGACAAAATTTAATGTTAAAGTCTATAAATTTAAGAATTAAAATTGACAGACTAAAGAAATCAACTAAAAAGCAAGCAAATAATTATCAAAGATTCTAAATTTATGAGAATACTTAGCACAATCCATGTCCACCATGCTAATCAATGTTTATCACGAACACATAAATTGCCTTAAACATGAACTAGACTGTAGATGACACCCACCAGTAGATCTTTGACTCACACCGCAAGGGTAGGGTGCTTTAGTAAAGATAAAACTTCACCCCACAAAGACCAATGCAATCTTTAAAGTTTTGTCCTACTAAAATGCTAAGCTGATGAAGTAATCAAGTGGATTGTTTATACAAACTAGGGAATCTCTATATTGTAAAATAGGGAAATCAATCAATGAAAGACATCGAGGGATTTGTTTTGCCCTATAATGACTTAGATCCTTGAATTAAACAAGTGCTCTTCTTGAATTTGGTTGATTTAAAGGATGATAAACAAACAAAACTTAGTCCTTTCTTTTAAAATTAATCAAATTACTTAAACTAATCTAATCATAATTCTTTCAAAGGTTTTTATTTTAGTTAAAGTTTATGATCACGCGCAAGATTTGATAGAGTTAGGAATCTAACATCATTTTTTGGC
>NCQT01126689.1:13660-28733 GCA_002740465.1 Stenocereus thurberi
GCCTCGTTCGAGGGTGATGTTAGTGTAAAGATTTGAAATGGTGCATCTTTTCTTGAAAAGAGCTTTTATTGAGTTTCAATTATCTACTAAGATGGTTTTATAAGAACTTCCATTGATTTAAGCAACATGCCTTAATCTTACTCTATTGCAAAAAGAAGTCCCACTTGATCATTGTGTTTAAACTCCTTGACAATAGGTGCTTATATGAGGACTAAGTGTTCTATTGCATCCAATACCTAGATTGTTGCACAAGATAGCTCATTAGTGAATTATGTATGCGTGTTAGGTGACATTATGCTTATATTGTGTGATGTTATGCTGATATAACATGGAATTATCACCAATAAGCTATAAGAGACCTAGGTGAGGCAAGTTAAATACTTTTGATGTGAATTAGAAGGAGTATAGGGTTACATTGTACTGGAAAGATCGTTAAGGTGATGACAGATGTAGAAGACCTTACATGCTTATTATACGATATTATATATTAGATTGTGTGTGTAAGTGCTACTTGAAGTACAGCGTGCAATTGTTTTGTTTCCTAACAGTCAGGAGTCATTCACTGAGCGTTTGGTAGCTCATTCCCCTATCTTTTTACCTTTTTCTCCAGGTTCCTAAATTGATAGGCAGAAGTCCGTTCACGTAGGCTGAGGCAGAGTCTCCCTTGTTGCCCTAGAAGTAGACTCATGTGCTTTTGTAGTTAAATTATGAGTTCAGTAACATGTTGTGGTGTAAATTAAGTTCTTAAACGCATGTAAGCTAATTACTGAAGCCATGTAATACACATTGTCTAGAAGTCGCTCTGCATGGACATATGAGCCGACCATCTGATTTATCAATCCTCTTATAGCTGGAGTTATTTATTTTCTTTTGGGATGTAAACCCCAGTACTCCGTATGTATGATCCGTGAGTTGTACTTTTCATTTCTGACTATATTGTTTGGTCTACTCTAGGTCCGTGGCCCGTAGAGTTGCAATCTCCAGCGTATAGTCGTTGAGTTATGGATATATGCTTATGCGTTTATCAAATTTAAGAACCTATATTAAGGCTAGAAACCTAGTTTTAGCTTATTTTTGGATGGAACTCTGCCTATTTTGCCCTAGAATTTAGGCGTGAATTTAAGAAATTATTGACACTCCTAACCCTAGGTGTTAGGCGTGTCACAGATGGTATCAGAGCAAGGTCCTGCATCCATAGGCCATAACTTGAGTCTTACATTTCATATAGTCACCTAGGAACGCTTTGTGATAATGTGACATATGCTGCCCTCTATGTGCAAGTGTGCCTCATGGCATGGTCGCTTGCAACTTTGTATGGTCCAAGTAAGTCGATTGATTAAAAGGGGCAAGTTAAGTGTTAGTATAGGAGCTAAATGGCTCTACATGCCTTGTGGTGGCATTGTGGGTGCTCCATTGGTGTAATGTGTTTCTAACATACTAATTGACTTGACTGATTGACTGTTATGCGATTTGGTTAAGCCGATCGAATAAATGTGAATCATGTATTAGAATGTGAACCCAATTAACTTGCGCATTCTTATGTGAGCTAAGTGATGGTTCGCACAGTAAACGTTTTATTCATGCACCCTGATAAGACAATTGAGAGTTAAAGCACGCTGATTTAAACTCAAACGATTGAAAACCTTTTCCAAGCTCATTCTTTGCCCCTATGTGCGAATTGCTCCTCAGGCTCTGTAATGAAGAAAGCATATGTACTTAGAGATGGTAGAGAAGAGGGTAAAAATAGATAAGCTATTTTTCGCCTTTGAAATTTAAAATTTTCAAACATTGACGTCCTTATGGCAGTTGAGTTCAGTTTTACTTTGCACTAAAGAACTTATGTTGTTTTAGTGATGATGGGTGAAGTTGGGTTCATGCGTACATATTCTTATGCGTGTTCTGATGTTGACTGTGAATGTGTATGTGCTAGAGTGTGTACATCAATGGAATCATTTGTAATAGAGTGGGAGAGGAATGATTAGAGTTCAGTTGCTATGATCGATAATCCTACTAAATGATACCTTCCACTTACAAGCTCTGAATTGCCTGGGGAAATTAGGGAATATTTTCGTATGCATGCTTAAAGGATTGAATGCTAGCGGTAGGACCTTGTTGAACACCGCATATGGGTACCTGCCGTACCCCATCTTTGTCATTGTTACTTGTAGCATGCATTACATGCTTTCGATCATACAGACTATTCTTCATGATGTGAGGTGACAATGTCTTGGCTGGAATGAACCCTAATACATCTAGAAAGTGCAAGGGAGAAAAGCCCAGCAGACTTTGGAATTATACATAGTAAACGACTACTAAGGTGAGTGACCGATGCAACAGGACTCCTACGATCACCTATGGGACAAGTGTGCCTCATATGACATCAACGCATACCTATAAGACCATTAATGTCAACCATATTTAAAATGATTATAGCTTGTTGGGTGCGAATCTCTCTTAAATTTGGATGAGCTTTAGGGCATGCCGTTGGCTACAAATGAGACTGAATGCGTGTATACACGTCTAGATGTTTTCCCTATGTGACAACCCCGCGAGTCTGCATGTCTTAAGAAATGAATATGGAGTTATATGCTATATGAGGCCATAGGAGTATCCATAGGTAGGATTCTTGTGAGTGGTCATTGATGTGTTTGCGGTCGAATGCTTAGAGAATGAGTTTTCGGTAGTTGCTTGGCCTAAACTTGGATAAACTTATGACTGTATTAGTCGAGTGAATTGATTTATGATGTTAGTTGAACAACATGACTCTTGAATCATCATCATAGTCCACTAATTCTATTTTCTCGCATTATAGGTGGTGTAATTAAACATGATGTATATAATGCGTGACTAGATGACAACAAAGTTACATTTGCATATATTCACATCTATAGAAGGGTATATCTCATGTGTAAGAAAGGTAGCATGGTAGAGCATTCAAGATCATGTTAGCGCAAATATATATACTCACGTTTGTTACACACGGCCATGATGCATTATAGGAGTTGGGTCACTTACTAGTTGTGTGAATAAACTGTTGAGTGCATATGCTTCCTAGTACCTATTTTGAACCTGTATAGGATGCAGTTGAATTGGATGCACGGTCTAATATGTGTGGCTTATTGCGTCATAAGATCATTAGGGTGTTACTTGCATTACATGACTCCTACTGCTTCATGTTATAGCTTGAGTGACCGGATGTGCATATACTTAATACACGACCTAGTGACTATCAGAATTTGCATTTGCATGCGCTCACTATCACATATTTTATGTTTATGAAGGATAACATGCTAGTACCTCATATTTAAGGGCCAACCTCTATTTGGATATGCAACTGCCTATGTGCTTCATGTGACACAATAATGTATAGGTGTACTAGCAGTCATATGCTAGCCTTTACTGTATCACCTAGCCCTTAAAGTTGTGAAACATGGTAGTTAAAGTGTTTCATGGAAGTGTTTTGGCATAGTTTGACTATATAGTGGTAAATACTTATGCCATCCTCATTAAGACATGGGCATGTCAATTTACATGCATGACTTCATGACTTAGAGAAAAACTAATTCCATACGGAAACTTGAGGGTAGAGCTTTACATTAGGTAAACCATTGTTATTAAGGTAATGTAATTACCGTGCCTGTTATTGCTCGTTGAACTATGCATGTTGGCATAATATGCTTCATTAGGATGATTGCATTCATATACATAATAGGGAGCATAATTTTGGACCTCTAAATTACTGTCTTGCTAACTCTTATGCTACTTGCCATATCGCATTCCATTACCTATAGGAACTAGTGACCACTTCGGTAATAATTCCTAGTTGAAAGAAACTTCCTTGGGTGACTAAATTATTAATCACGCTGTACGTGCATTGTTGGGAGTAGTGACCTTACGTCTGCCCAACCTCATCACCCCCTTTTAAACAATGTATGTATAAGAAGTGCCGGAAACCTTCCCCACTATTGATCTGCTATTGAACTATGTTCTCCAAGCTATTCTATGCTTAGTGATTGATGACCACATGCGTCATCCCTATACCATGCCCCATATATAGTGAAACATGGATTAACTCTGTGGATTATGCTTGATTTCAAAGTGCAATGTTGTTATGAACCTATGTGTTATTCTTGTGTGTTGTCATTGTTCATGTAATGCTATCTGATGCTGAGTGGCGCTATGCAATGCCCATCCTATTCCTTGATGATATAGAATCCCTAATCAACTGACTTAATCCTTAAATGATCTGATTTCTTCATGCATTAGGATGGATTTCGGGTAACTGTATACCCTGACTCGAACTTCATTAGTACCATTAGTTGTCATATATAAAAACGGTCCTCAGGTGTTACTTATGTGCTTCTGTGTAAAGTGGTTCTTGTTTAACTCTTGTTCGAATGTGATTTTGAAAAAGACACCCATGCCAACTCAATTTCCTTGTTCAATGCGATTTACTCTCGGCGCCTGAACAGCATGAGCAGACGCTTGAAGAGGATTGGCAAGGAAGATACTGGATACTATAAGCCCTTTTTTTTTGATTTAAAAGATGTAGTTGATTGCAAAATGAAAATTTTAAAATCCTATCGTGCAGATCATAGTACGTGTGTGTGTATCTTATATTTGACTGAACTGTGAACTTTGGAATTTCGAGGATGAAATTCTTTTAAGGGGTAGAATGTAATAGCCGGGGTTTTCAACCTTAGACTAATGGTTTGAGTTAATGTTTTCACTAATTTATTTGATTGAGTTAGCTTTATTAGACTAATTTTTGCGTGATAATTGCCTGTAATAATTATATGGGTAATTTTCATTCAATTTTCTTGGTTAAGTACGCGATATTGTGAAATTTGTGAACTCGCTGGAAATTAGCCAAATGATAATAACGCAAAGTTACCAAGCTGAATTAGGACATTTAGGGTCGAGGATGAGCGCGGCTACTAAAATCAGGTGATTCAGGACTGAAATAGGTTTAGCAAGTGTGACTGAAATACCTAGCAAATAAACAAAAAAGGGAAAAAAAACTAAAAAATGGGGGGAGCCAAAGGCCCCTTCTTCGACGGAAAGCATAAAAGGGGGGTTTCTTACCCAGCCCCCATGACCTACCACACCAGAGAGAGAGAGAGCAGGCGGCGGTAAGGCGTAGTGCTGGCCGGCCAAATCGCGACATCACCATCGGCTAGGCCTGGGCCTAGTGTCATGCGAGCTGGGGTATGAACCTAGGGTTTTGAAAACCTGTCACCACCACTGTTGCTCCAACTGAACGAGAGGAGAGGGAGAGGATGACGGGGGCACAGCGACGGGCCAACCACGGTCTACGGGTCCCGTTTCCATGATAAGTGGCAACAAGAGAGGGAGAAAGAGATTGAGGGGGAGATCGTGAAGTACTCCTTCGTGGCTCGCCAGCAGCGGTTCGGCAGTGGAGGGGCAGCCAGTGAGTAGTGAATCAAAGGAACAGGCCAATTCCATGCATGCCAACTGAATCAAATCCTAGCAAACACCAAAAGCCACCAAACACCACCATGTTGCTGTCGACTGGGGTTAACGACAGCCATCATGGCAGCACCTAGAGAGGAGAAGACCTGCAATAGTAGCAACGAAAAAGGGCAGAAATCAGGTTTGGGGTGGTTGTTTCGGGTCTAAGATTAGCAGCGAATTAGGAGTTGATATTTACAGCTCCTGAGCATCCACAACAACAACTAAATGCCATTAGAATGGGTCCTAAGCTTAGAGTTCAAGTGGGTGGTTCCTGATCCCTAAACCTACTATTAATTGACAAATATTTTCGTAATACTTGCTCTAGCTAATTGAGTAGTCAGGTTGAAACTGTAATGAGTTGTGAAACTAGAAGTAGTTTTTGAATCATTTGAGGTAAACTGAAACAGTTTTGAGGATTGTTACGGTCGGTGCAATAAGGCGGGAGTCCGGGTTGTGTAAAATTCTGTGAATTTACGAAGTGTGATTTCGTGTTTTGATGCCATGTATTACTTGTTATTTACCTGAATCTGGTTGTAGCATGCTGCTTAATCAAGTCATGGTTTTGCTAGCCTTTGCCCCTTTAAGTTAATGTAACTGTGTTATGCAAACTATTTACAAATTTAAGAAACAGTGAAAGGTTCATTCGAAAGATTATTCATGTGATTTTAGATACTCACGGTTGTCCATTAGTTTGCTTGCCGTAATTGCTGAAACTTCTTGCAATGCGGATAACCCATAACCATTATACGACCCAGTTGAACGGTTCAACGAGTCTAAGGAATTGAAAAGAAAACGCGGATTGGGCATGATGACATTTAAGGGATACAAGTTGTTTGAAGCCGCTCCTCTTGCATATGAAAATTTGGAATGAACATTAAAGGCAATGAAGTGCTTAATTGCTAAACCTAGTGATGATTTAAATATAAAAGGCATGCGTTGATAAGTGTTAAAGTAGTTTTCTTAATATACCTAACATTATGAATATGTGGCTAACTGTGAACATTAGACCATTCATTTAACAAGGCGGAGTTGTGATTAAATGCTGTAATACCTTTGCATAACCTAATTGATACTTCGCACAAATTCATGGGACTTTTTGTTGTGAAATGGCTGTTACATCTAAAATGTAAAGAAATTGAGATATTCATGTGTAAATGTAACTGTTAACGTTTAAAAATGAGCTTCCATATCACCTGTTTTGAAGAGTGAATGAATATGTAAACATTAACTTATTTTAAGCATATCTTATCAAATGAGTAGTTTTATGCTTTCTAAATCGATGTGAAATCATTAAGGCTTCTAGTCTAATGAGAATGAGAATGTCATTGTTTGTGATACAATGAAAGTTTTAACGCAGATGCATTTAGAGGTGAAATAAATCTAAACCATTTAAGGCTTGCAAAATGGTGCTACATGTATCATGATTAGGGAGAATGCCCGGTTATTGGGAATCCTAATACCTAGGGAGATAGACCTAGAAGTGGGAACTCTAGAAGACCTTGACAAGACTAATATGTTACCCAGAGAGTACACCCAGAAGTGGAAACCTTGAAAGATCTCGATGCGGATAATATATAATGTGAGTGACGATCTCACTGGTACGATGGAATGTGAGTGATGGCCTCACCTGTACCCAGCACAAATATGAGATTCCTATGCCTATGAAAATGATTTCATACGTGTTATGTGATGTGAATGCCTCGTTCGAGGGTGATGCTGATGTAAGGATTTGAAAAGGTGCATCCCTCCTTGAAAAGAGTTTTTATTGGGTTTCAATTATCTACTAAGTGCATAATGATGGTTTCATAAGAACTTTCATTGATTTAAGAAATATGCATTAATCTTGCGCTCTCATAAAAAGAAGCCTCACTTGCTCATTTTGTTTAAACTTCATGACAATAGGTGCTTTTATAGGGAATAAGTGTTCTATTGCATCCAATACCTGAATCGTTACGAGAGATAGCTTATTAATTAATCCTGTGTGCGTGTTACGTGACGGTATGGTTATATTGTTTGATATAATATTGATATAATATTGAATTACCATCAGTAAGCTATAAGAGATTCAGTTCAGCCAAGTTAAGTACCTTGAGCGTGAATTAGGAGTATAGGGCTACCATGGCACTAGAAAGATCATTGAGGTGACAACAGATGTGGAAGACCCTACATGCTTATTATATGATATAATATATTAGATTGTGTGTGTAAATGCTATTAAAAGTATCATGTGCAATTGTTTTGTTTTTTGGGGAATGGGAGTCATTCGCTGAGCCTTGGTGGCTCATCCCCCTATCTGTTCTCCTTTTTCCCTAGGTTCCTAAAGTAATTGGTAGAAGTCTGTTCATATAAGCCGAGGTGGTGTATCCCTTGCGGCCCTAGAAGTAGACTTATACGCCTTTGTAGTTAAATTGTCAGCTTAGTGATGTATTATGATGTAAATTAAGTTCTTGAATGCATTTAAGCTAATTACTGAAGTCATGTAATGCACATTGTCTAGAAGTTGCTTTGTATAACCATGTGAGCTGACCATCTGATTTATGAGTCATCTTAGAGCTGGAGTTATTTATTTTCTTTTGGGATATAAAGTTCAGCACTCCGGTTGTGTGATCCGTTAAGTTGTACTTTTTATTTCTTTTCTATTATTGAACTATATTGTTTGGTATACTCTGGGTGTGTGACCTATAGAGTTGTGATCTTTGGCATGTAGCTATTGAGTTATTAATATATACTTACGTGTTTATCAAATCTAGGAACCCATAGTAAGGATAGAAGCCTGGTTTTAGCTCATTTTTAGGTGGAACTCTATCTATTTCGCCCCAGAATTTGGGTAAAAATTTAAGAAATCGTTAATACTCCTAACCCTAAGGGTTGGGGGTGTACAAAAAGAGAAAAAAAAAAAAGAAAAGTTACCTATTCTATGTTGATCTAGGTAAAGATCAATTTATTAGGTCTTGATACACTGACCTTGGTGGGACCTAATATAGGGTAGTATTTCGGTTGACTAAGAAAATGGAAAAGGATTCAGTAGCTTCACACTAGGTTTTTTGGCAAGCTTTCGTAAATTCATTTGCGTTATAAAAAATGGTCTTTGAGGTTTAATCAATGCACATGGCAAGCATAGGCTAAGAAGTGGCCATGTGCTAGTTGTGAAGCGAAGGAGCCATGATAATGGTCAGTTGTGTTCAGGTTATTGCATAAGCGGTTTTTTTTTCTTTCTAAGTATGTTGCGTAGGGGGGATACTTAGATAGAGGTTGAGAGGAGTGTTTTCGACTTTTAGGCATATAACTTGGGTTGAAATTATTGTAATTGGTTCTATTTGGTGGAATGTAATTTTTGTTTATGATTGTGCAGCAGATAGAAGTGCCGATACATGTAACTTTACTATCTTTTACTTGTCTTATGCACTTCTATTTTTCGATTTAATTTTGCATGAGCTAGGGTTTAAACCCAACCATTCTTCTAAGATATGTTTGTACTTCAGTAATAAATAGTTTTTTTTTTTCTAAATAGCAAGTGTGGGCCACCCTTATTAGGACCCTATCTTAGGGGTGCCAAGCAGGACTTAGGGATGCCAAAGAGTAGTTGGAACCCAGGCCTGAAGACCTATTTTGTTGCATAAATCTATCCCACAAAACAGGGTTTAGCATGATAGGAGGCAGAGGAAGGACATAGGCTCAAAGATCCAACTTGTTGCACAACTCCATCTCACACAATGGATTTCGCTAGTCATATGAATTAATCCCACAACCTCTTTGAAAAGAAGCAACCGCAGGACCATATATGTTCTTTGGGCCATGCTAATAATGTGAAGCATGAACAATTCTATTGTAGACTAATAGTTTGCCTATGTATTATCATGCATAGCGATCCCCAAAGAACTATATAATTCAAGCAAGTACTTGTTCCTATCTTTATATCAAAGTTGAGCAATCACCCACTCAATAACATCCACAAGCATTCCTTTTTTTTAATTTTAAAGAACAAATATGAAGGGTAATAAGAAATAAGTATTAGGCATCTTTTCTTATAAGATTATGCCAACTATGACATCACTTAGATATTTCCCAAAGGATAGCTAAATGTTAATAGTTAGTATATTGTCATATTTGTCCCCTACAAGATGTGATTGATGACAAAATGAGTACCTTGCTTTAACCAAGCACGAATATCTTTGATAATATTTGATATTTGTCGGTGGATATAGATGTTTCCTTGTAGGGTTTGAATCATAATTATGATTTCTCACCTTCAATGCCAATTCTGATGAACTGATACACTGACCCTCTCTGCAAGAGCTCTTCCTTTTGCCACAAGCATAGAAGCATGTATGTCATGTGCCATTTTTCTTTGGTTGGCCTTCTCAATTAATCACGTTGAATGAATCTACTTGCTGATAAGGAATTGTTAATTGATCCGTCGTAGTTGATTTTGACAAATCATAGAGAAGAGGGCTACGACCTCAAAAGTAATTAGAGGTGAGACAGGGAGAAGGAGATACAAGTTCTAATTTGTCATTCAATGCTTGCTTTGTTTTTTTCCTCGAATTAGGCTTGAAATTTTATTTCTGAAAACTGTATCAATTCTAGATTTCCAAATGTTCCAAAGAATAAAGGAAAATTTCAAGAGTCTCCCTAGTTTGCGAGAGTGTTTAATCATATTTAGACACTGTTAAACATCCTGAGATCAAGCAGGGAAAACTTCAAGTTGGAAGCCATCAGTGTTTTATGCTAGTTCCTAGACCTTTTTTTAACCACATTTTGTACTTAGATAACTGGCTTGTTGACATGGTATCATTAGTACAAAATGGACTGCTTAAGTTATTGAGGAGAGTGCCTCCAGTAGCAATTTCTTGGTTGCACAATAGTTGAAGAAACACTTGATGTTTGTCGTGGTGTTAATTTTTCCAAATTCATTTATAAGGCCATTTATGGGTTTTTCGGGGAATATCATTGGTTACCAAGCTGCAGATTTAGTGGTAAATTCTCTTAAGCTATTTAATTGACTGCAACAAAAGGAGTCGACAATATGGGTTGAAATATCAATATGATTTTCGTAATTGGGTGGTTATTAAGGAATTGTGTGAGTGTGGAAATATCCCATCTTGAATTAGCTAAATAAGCTCATTGACTTTAGTTTCTGAATTTGGAATATTGTCTTTAGATTTATTCAATATGTGAGTTAGATTGTGGTTTTCCACCCATTGCTATTCCAAAATGAGATATTATCCTTTTTTCCTATTTTAAGACAGTCCCTTTTCTTAGTAAATCTTTATAATTAAGCAGGCTTTTCCAAAACTACTGGGTCAATGTTATTCGTTTTATTACTAAAAAAGTCATTACTTTGTAAACATTTGGTTCTATTGGGTTCCATGCATGTGTTGAAAGCATTTGCGATGATTTATAAGTTAGTTTACATTAGAGTACTTTATTTACGAGTTTTGTTTCATGAGGACCAGAAATCTCTATTACCTTTAGCCAGATGGTTATCAGTATTTTCTGATAGTTGAAAATATTACATCATATGTGTTAGTAAAAATGCTAATTATAATTGAATTAGTATTATTCTCCTGCTTTGAACAACCCATTTGCTTTCCAACCTTCTAGTATAGAGATAACTCAACTAATTATTTCTCAAAAGGTTATCTTTGAAGGACTTCCTTGAAGTATTTGGTACCCTAGATATTTACTTAAGGAGTTTGTATCCAAAATGTACAAGTTCTTGTCACAAGTTGTTTTTGTGCATAAGAAACATTGCATGAGAATGTATGTATATGTGTTTATGATAAATTGACTAATTGGCCAAAAATAGTACAAGAATGGTCCAAAATATTCATAAGCTTAGTATAATTATATAAGTTTGTTTTGCAGAAAAGAAAACAATTATTTGCAAAAAGTAAATAGGAAATAGTCATAGCTCTGGGGAATGTCTTAATTGCTACTCTGATTTGCGAACCATGGCTACATTATGTTGTACTCCTAATTGATTGAGAGGTTCCATGCATGAGATAAAGATACACAGAGTCGAATCTATCTATTAGAGGTCATTTATTAACTAGAATTTTGGATTTGATTTTTATAAACCATTTAACAAAGGCCGGTAACTCTAAGTTAGATGGCTTGTGAAGGACGATTAATCTTAGGGATTGATATGCAATGAAAGTGTGGTTGAGTTTTTCTATGTTTTTCCATTTGTGAAAAATTCTAGTATGCTGTTGAACAAATCTTTCATTATGATTAAACAATAATACTTGAAAAACCTTGGAGCAAAGCCATCTAGGCCTAGGGTTCCATTAGAATAAAAACTAAAAACAATATGTTTACTTCTAGGTTAGGAATGCATATAAGATTGGAATTTTTAGACTTGAAATTAGTTTAGGGAATCTAGATTAGGTGAGGCTTTGATGGCATTATGAACGGACTTAAATCTTTGAGTACAGTTAGAGACAAATTCATCTGTTATTGTTTCATGCTCATCAATCCAAACACTATATTCATCTTTAAATTTAATGACCAGCTTTCTTGTCCCTTTTGCGTTCCTTTTTTTCCCCTATGCTAACATAAATTAACCAATCCGTTCTACAAAGTTTACCCTAATAATTTTGATTAAATGGCATCATTCTTTGCCATTGCTTTTGGGGAGTCTTTCCATCCAAGAGTTAAATCTATAACTATGGAATCAAAAAAATTCTTTCCTCAACATATTCAATTTTTGGTGCATTCTTAATAAGTTTATCATGCATGTTTTCGTGTTTTTTTTACCAATCCTTAACCTAATACCTAGCTTGATAGTTTTTATTTTCTACAAAAATTTGAACACATCAATGCCTCTAATATTGGTCTCCCAATTTCTTACTTTAATTTTATCAAGCTACTAGTATTTTACGCTAAAGTCCTGAAAGCAAAAAGGAAATTATTTGTGTCTTTCCTATTGAGGATTAGACGATAGAATGATGGCACACTGATCAGACAAGTAAAATTACCATGTATCTCAAAATCATCACGATAACTAATAGACTAGTCTTTTCCAAAAATTGTCATATTCCATCTTGATAAATAAGGTGAGTATGAATTCTTTCTTTTTTTAAGTGAACAAATTACCATTAGTTTGGACTAATTCTACATCAACTTGTAAAGAAAAGTCATTTGGTCTAAAATTTGTTATTAGGTAGAACTTATCTCGCTTTTTTCTCATCAAGGGTAGTTTGTTCACAAAAGTTACCTACTAAGCACCATGGCACATCGATAATGATATCAAGTTCTACACTGTGATACTAAAACTATTATTTTCATTGCTTTGACCATGGTATGAACTCTTGGGATTATATAGAGTTCTGTGAATTTTTCAAATCATTAATCATCATATGAATTGCCATATATTGGCTCTTTAATTCAAACTAAAGTATGAAAATTTCCACTATTCCATAGTACTGCCAATCTTAGTGACGAATTAGTGGGTACTATGCAGTCAAAGGGATTATAGCTCATTAAAGAAAGGATAGTTGTAACATTTTTCTCATTTATCATAGCTTCTAGTTATTTTTAAAAAAAAAAGCATACTGGGTGATAAATAAAATCCTCAAGTGCACAATCTAGGTGTATATAGCAATTGGTATAAAATCTATATCATACTCCTAATAGTACATACTTTCATATGCCATGTCAATGTCACATATTAAAAGTTGTCTATATAGCAAATATACATTGGACAAATATATAAATGTGGCAA
Source organism: Stenocereus thurberi (assembly GCA_002740465.1). Lineage (NCBI taxonomy): Eukaryota > Viridiplantae > Streptophyta > Magnoliopsida > Caryophyllales > Cactaceae > Stenocereus > Stenocereus thurberi. The sequence continues at coordinate 26,862 of NCQT01126689.1, forward strand.
GTGGGAGTACACACTTTCAAGTGTATAATATGCAATATCCAATTGGTAAGCATGGGGAGTTTGCACCATCAAAGCTCAACCACCTTTCAAGGGTCAAATGCTAGTCTCATCGTTCTAACCGTCTATTTTCATAAGGTTAGTCCAACTAGACTGCATCAATAACAACCCTGTACCTAGTAAGATTCAAACTATTTTCATGTCACTATCCTAGCTTTTCTCTATAACTACACTAGCCAATTGTCTTAGAATATAAGATGTTCCAAGAATTTTATTGAACACTTGGTGGGCAAAAGAGAAAATTCTAAATTCAAGAATAGATAGGTCAAGGTCTAAACAAGATCAGTTAGTCGTCAAAAAGGCTAATCACAAACACAGCTAGCTAATTTAATTACTAAATAACATAAGAGCAAAGGAAATTAATCTAGCATCTGAGCAAATAAACATGCAGTAAAAAGAGAAAAGGAAGAGAAAACTAATCTATGGAAACTTAAACTCTTTAATCTTGTACGTGATTAAGTCAATCTAAGCTAACCCTAACAACAGGGTCTTTGGTGGCAAACACAAACTCTAACCGAACCGTCACAAGACACCCAAAAGAACTCCATCAAAATCAGACAAAAACGCACTTGAACAGGATCGGGATTAGGGCTATGCCGTATGGCACGGCCACCGGAATCAATCACCTAGAGTAACGGTGAGTAGCAAAATGCAACGTCAGCATTGGCATGACCATGCCAGATAATACAACCACCTCCATCAATGGAGACGCGTTGTTCGGCAACCTCAAGAGACACAAAAGAGCAGCGTTGAATGGTCCGAGAGCTTGTCCTCAAAAGTCCGTAGCATCAATGAAAGATCCGTAAGCGTAATGGAAGGTCAATACATGAATGGTGAGAACTTGGCTTGACAATTTCATCAATCCCACTCCATCTTTCTGGTACTTGCTTGGTTCAAGCAATTTCCTACAAAGTTAAATAACAAAAAGTCCCAAAATTATACTATTTATGAGCCAAAAACTAGATAAATAAGGGTATAAAAGATGCAATATTTAGGCCCAAAATTAGCCTTTTGGTTTTCGGTAGGAACTTGGCTTCCTAAATTACTTTTAGAATTTTGAACTCATTGTGGCTTCCAATTTCAAACTGAATATTGTCATTATCAAAAGACATAAAATATTTTAGATAACTAACTACCTGCACACTTGTTTTGGTCAAGTGACCATACAACCATAAGAATAAAAACGTACCTCTCTTACGTACGTGGTTCAGTTAGAAAGTCCATCGTAGCCTGCAGCTTTGTTATAGCCTAACAGGAACGACATATGTAGATGTTGAACGGTAAACTTACCCATTTTATGTGCTTCTTTCACCCACTTTTAGCTCGTATAATAACTTAATTCTTAGGATTTTTACTTATTTTATTTATGTTTTGTAGGAAATAACTCCAAATCAAGCAAACGTCGTGAAAAGAGATGAAGACGGAACAAAATAGCGAAAATCGATGAAAACCGGCAAAAAGGGGAAAACCGGGGCGAACGGCCACCGTGCCAATGAAGTGGCACGGTCGTGCCACCCTGGCACGGTCGTGCCGGCCCCCCAGTTTCATCGAGTTCGCAATTTCTATTTAAGGCCAGTTCGGCCGTTTGTTCGGGGGGTCGGACGGGAGCTTGCTTGGGCGTCTCTCTGGCGATTTCTAGAGTAGTTTAGGTTAGATTTTAGTAAATAAGGGAGATTAGTTTAGGATTGAAGATTGTAACATTGGATTCGACCTTTGGATTTTAAGTTCCTTCATTAATTCAAGACTAAGTTTTCTTCCACTTTCTCTATTCATTTTTATGTTCTTGTTATTTATGTTTTGTTGAGTTTAATTCTT
>NCQT01126690.1:17042-30860 GCA_002740465.1 Stenocereus thurberi
TTGGAACCTCTACCACTGTAAAAATTTTCTTCATTCCCCTTACCCATTCTTCCAACAATGCTAGATAATAATTTTTGCCATATACTTTATGGTTGCGTCATGCTACCCTATTTGTTAATTCATCATCTTTAGGAGTGGTTTTAGTAGGTACTTGGGGAATTCGTGTAATCAGTTCAACTACTAAAGTCAGCCAGAGTTCTGGTTCCCAATGTTGTTAGGTAACTCAAGGGGAATTTGTGGCATCTCACCAGAATTTGGTGGCACATTACTTGAGGCTTGTTCACCCGATCCTTGGCCATCATCCGAGTTATTACCTATGCGAGTCGAGCATTATTTTGTACCGATTCAGACATTCTGATCATACATTTAACATGAAGCAATTTAATGACTAAAATATCCAAATGTATAAGATAAGCATGCTCAAGAAATGCATTTAATATGTCTCAAATATTATTTAAAACAGAACCTAAGGCTTCACTATATCATTCCATAACTGCTTGTTTACATACACAGCTACTTGTTTATGTACATTATCAGCAAAAGTATATCACATCTAACTAAGTAAGATCAATCCTAACTCCTATCCCAACCCTAAACACTAACTAGCCCCTAGACACTAAATCCGTTACATGCCTAACAAAAGTGAAACAGACCATGTCATCACGATCAGAAGGATTTGGCTAACTATATAGAATGTTATATGCTATACGAAATGCCTCTATGCACTACAACCATGCTATACACATGAGTGGTTCAAATTGTAACCTACTCAAGTTAACACCTGAAACAACCTAACGATCCCTAGATGGACCGTAATCTGGGTCAAACTCATCCTCTGGCTCCTCGCCTGAGTTGAAGCTGCTATCCGATACTCCTGACTCTACCTCGTCAACCTCTTGATCAACCTGCTGCTTTTCCACTACCTCATCGACCTCCTGATCCACCTGCTGCTCCACCATTACCTCATCAATCTTCTAGTCCTTCTCTATATGCATCCTCTAAATGGTCCTTAAGACCGTCCATGGGCTCATCATCAGGACTAAGTACTACGATCTCTGGTGTGTCAGGGAGATCTACCATTACATGAACCTTTCCAGGACTGTTGGGCATTAGAGGGATGCCTAGTGTGAGCAGTGATGGTGGTCCCTGTGCTGGTGTGGGTGGTGCAGGTAGGGAATGTATAAAGGAAAAACACATTGAAGGTTCTCCACAGTAATCCCCTTCTGGTCAAACTCCTCTCCGAAGTGATAGTTGTCCAAGCCCCTTGGACCTGAAACCTGGGTCCGTCCCAACCTGGGTTCCCCATCATCATGAAATAATGATAATGGAGTCTAGACTCGACCGATGGTTCAATCGTAGATAAGGATCATAACAATCTACATGCACGGACTGTCATGTTATGGAACTTAAAGAAAGGGTCATGTGCATGAGCTATCATGCTGGCTTGCAACAATGAAATATGGGCCACCACAGACATACCAGGCATCACATTAGCTGTGTAAGGATCCATCAAGCAAGAAAAATACAAATGAGGGACATGTAAAAGATAAACAATATGCATTTCAAATATAACAAATCTCTTATAATATACGATATTCCTTTTTAATAAACCTTCTTACCCTCCTATATCCAAACTCTATACTCTGTATCCCATCAGGAAAGTCAAAACCTGGCTCTGATACCAAATCTGCAACACTCCAAATGCACATAATCCACTGTTTTCATTCCCTTCATTAACTTCACAAATTAAAAGTAATAACCCAATGATCAAGGCGTTACCCCCATCTAAAGAGGACAAGGCTTCGCTCATTAACAATAAACATAACTAAGTTGAGCGTTGCTTAGCCCCTACAAGTCATTCACACAATCACAAACCATCGAAACCATATATAAACAGTTTCTACTATCTCAGAGTTTACACTAAAATATAGTAACTCTTTGCAGAGTATATAGTTCTAACATCAAAATATTTCCCAATACAGTGCACAAAATATTTCAATACTAATACACCACTATTCCTCTCAGATTTTCTTGCCCACTTATCTTCTCTAGTCAGCCTGCCAGCTTGAGGGCGATTCAATGAGCATTTGCCTAAAACAAAACATGAAAACATTTCTAGCTGTGAGCCGAAGCTTATTACATACAATTCTGTATCGTTAAATGTTCATTAAAAAAAAAAAACTGGTTCGGCATGCATTGCAATTCATTTTAATTTGAAATAGAGTATGAGGTGAACATAAAACCACATTGCTAATTATTATCTGATAGTGAATCCCTGACAATTGTTATGATCTGTAGATAGGTGTACATCTGCAAAGCTTATCGGGGACCGGGCCTGAAGCCGTGTAGGTAACTTAAGGATAATGCCCTGTAACTAATAATTGATGAGGTCACTCATTATGTGACAAATCACTGATTAAACTGATTTATTGATATACTTGCCAAAACATTACAATTTTGATAAGTATGTGCTGATTTATAAAGATACAGACAATGAACGTACCTAGTACTTTTAATGAAACCTCATTGAGTATGATTATGCACAAAAGGGGAAGAAATCATAGATTAGGCCTTGATTCTATCCAAAAATATCATTATAAGAACATCAAGTTAGCAAATATATTCATTTTCATAGTTGATAGTTTTAGTTAAAAGTGAAGTAATGGCTCAAAAGGGGCTAAAATAAATAACTCGTAACTTAACCTTCCGATCTTTGTTTGAGACCTAATTTCCTAATATAGAAAGCTTAAGAAGTCCTGGAAGACTTTCATTTACAACACAAAACATGATTCCCATAATGGTGTTCCCAAAATGGGGTTAGAACATAAGTATCCCAGTTTTGATCTAACTTGCGCAATTCTAGAAAAATGGCCATAGCTTTTTACATAGAACTCGGATTAAGGCAATTCAAAAAGCATTTACAATATAACTCACTAAAATTTTTGCCTACTACAAATAACAACTTTTAGATGGGCCGATCATTATTAATTTAATGGCAAAGTGTCTCCTATTTTCTACCAATTTACAGCTACACTGCTTTTGCTTTCTCCTTTCTTTTCGCATAAATCCCCATCTAAGATCATGCTTTAAAATCGTGTAACAAAGCCTTGGTCCTTCCCATCCCTCAACAAAACCATGATACTCAACTTCACTCCACAATCATCTGCATCGAATTTTCAATTCATCTGTTTCTCAAACCCACTTAAGATACATCCATGATCTTATTTACTTCATAAATGAGCAAATTTATCCTTTAAATCAATTGGAGAAATTCCCATAATCCACCCCTTTTTCAAGAATCACACCACATCATTTTTTTTCCAAGTTGAAAGGCACATCCAAATATTCATTTCTCAATCAAATATACATAAATAACATGTCTGATATTAAAAGAAAGCAAAACCTTGCATAATCATTGGAACCCTAACTTTTGGCCAGCTTAAACTCACCCTTAACTCATTCAAAATCTTACCAACACCATCATAATCATTTATGATGCTAAAGATTTCCAAAACAAGTGCAAAACCATTCATAAACATCACTTATGCTTAAGCTTGCATGATCATGAACAATCTCGACTCCCACGTACACTCGAGCTTCACGAACATGATCAACAATCAAAAATAACCAAACAAGAATCAAATATATGATACAATCAAATCTAACAAGAACAAGATTAGGGTTTACTTACTTTGCTCGAAGAAAAAAGGGGTAGATGAAGTTTGGTGTTTATCAGAGTGTAGGGGCTGACTAGGGTGGCTGGTGGTGGTTGCTTTGTGGCTGGAGGGGATTGTTCTGATGGTGGATTGCTGGCTAAAAGTAGTAGAAAAATGAGGGGTAGTCGTGGCTATAGAGGAGAGAGAAGAGGGAGAGAGATTTGTATGTTATGATTTTTACTTGGCTAGAAATGATGCAAAGAGTTACTTGGCTGCATTTAATCCCCAATAACCATTGTTACACTTAAATCATGGTAATTAGCTAGCTCAATAATACAAGCTTCTTGGGCTTCAAATTGGGCCAAAATAAGTTGGGTTCAGAAATAAAATATTATGTAATGATAATATTTTTGCGTAAATCAAATTTAAATTTCTGTGACGTTACAGAAAAATAATTTAATCACTTAGATTATAATTATCAAGGCTAAATAGCTTTTTTTTCAAATTTTCTTGTCATTAATAAAAACCTGAATTGCAAAGTGAAGGCTCAAATAAAGTTTTTCCCACCGGGATGATTAAATGTGATAAAAAATGTGAGGAAATCATTAACATGAGGTGATTAAATAAATAAACATGATTTAGGGTTAGACTATTACCGTCTTCCCCCCTTAAAGAGTTTCGCCCTCGAAACTTATGAATTTTATCAAATTGTACAAAATTACCTCGACTAAAATTGGTAGTTGGCTTTCATTTCCTCTTCAGTCTCCCAAGTGGCTTCTTGGGAGGTATGGTTTGTTCAAAGCACCTTAACTAGAGGCATCAGCTTGTTGCGCAGCTGCTTAGCCCTATGATCTAGTATTTGGATTAGACGCTCTTTGTATACTAGATCCCTAGTAATTTCAATTGGTTCAGATACAATGGTGTGGTCCGAATTTGAAATATACTTTCTAAGCTGAGAGATGTGAAATACATTATCCACGTGTTCAATTTCTAGTGGCAGATCCACATGATAAGATACATGATTCAACTGTTCAATGATTTCATAGGGCCCAATATATCTTGGACTCAATTTGCCCCGCATTAGGAACCTCTTGATATCGTTCATTGGTGAAACTTTAAGAAAAACTTTATCGCCTACTTGAAACTCCAAAGGCCTTCTTCTTTTATCAACGTAACTCTTTTGCCAGCTTTGGGCAGCCTTAATATGCTCTCAAATTTGTTTTATTGCTTCAACAGTTTCTTGGATCATTTCGGGGCTTATGATCAATGCCTAATCCAAGTCACTCTAGCAGAACGGGGTTCTACATTTTTCTCCCGTATAAAGCCTCAAATATGGCCATTTTGATGGTGGACTGGTCGATATTGTTATAAGAGAACTCCACCAATGATCAATCATCTTCCTACTTTCCGTGGAAGTCCTATAGACAAGCTCATAACATGTCCTCTAGAATTTGATTCACTCCTTCAGTTTATCCATCTGTCTCGGGGTTATAAGAGCTACTAAAGTTCAATTTGGTCCCGAAGGCTTTTTGAAATGCTTGCCAAAATCGGGCTTGGAATCTTTGATCCCTATCGGATACTATATCCAAGGGGATCCCTTGTAGTGAGAGTATGTTCTTAACATACAGCTGGGCTAGTTTTTCAACTCCTCAAGTGTCCCTCATTGGTAGGAAATGGACCGACTTGGTAAGTTAATCAACTATAATCCAAATAGCATTCTTTTTCGAGACAGAAAGGGGCAAACCCATAACGAAGTCCATTGAGATCGAATCCCACTTTTAAGTGGGAATTTCTAGGGGTCGTACTCTACCCACGAGATGCTGATGCTCTGCTTTAACCTTTTGGTAGGTTAGACACTTGTCTACATGTTTTGTAATCTCCTTCTTCGTATTGTTCCACCAGAAGTATTATCTCAGGTCTCTATGCATCTTGGTGCCTCTTGGATGTGTCAGTTAGCGAGTATTATGAGCCTCCTCTCGGATCTGTTTCCTCAATTCCTCACATTTGGGTACACATAGGTGATTCTGAAATTGTAGGGTCCCATCCTCATGTACTACAAACCCACAAGACTTTCCTTTCTCCAAATTTTACTTCATTCTCTAGAGTTCAAGATCACTCTCCTGGTTTACTTGAATTTCCTCCACTAGAAGGATGTAAGGTAACTGCTAATAATTGAATATTTGCTCGCCCATAGGACACTAGTTGAATTCCCAATTCCTCAAGCTGTCTTAAGAGACTCAACTGAGTGATCACCACAATGTTTGAGCTATGTTGTGCTTTCCTACTCATGACATCTGCTACAACATTTGCTTTTCCTAGATGATATTGAATCTATAAATCATAGTCTTTAATCAACTCAAACCAGTCCCATTGTCTTAAATTGAGCTCCTTGTGGGCGAAGATATACTTCAAACGTTGATAGTCAGTATAAATCTTTCATGGTACTCCATATAAGTAATGTCATAAATTTTCAGCACGAAGACCACGGCTACTAACTCTAGGTCATGGGTAGGGTAGCTTTTCTCATAAGGCTTGAGCTGTTGAGAGGCATATACTGCTACTTTATCTTCCTGCATGATAACACACCCTAAACCATTCTTTGAACTATCACTAAATGGTATGCTCCTTGCCTTTTGTTGGTAGCGTTAGGATTGGGGTGGTAGTTAATCATTACCTTAGCTCTTGAAAATCTCTCTCATATTTCTCTGTGCCCTCAAATTTATTCACTTTCTTGATCAGATTGGTTGGGGGTGAAGCTATTTTTGAAAAGTCCTTATTGAACCTTCTATAATTGCCTGCTAAACCCAGAAAGCTTCTAATCTTAGTGGCATTAATAGGCCTTAACCGTTTCGTGATTGCCTTCATCTTCTGGGGGTCAACTTTAATTCCTTCTTTTGTAACCACATGTCCCAAGAATACCACTTCTTCTAACTAAAATTCACACTTCTTTAATTTGTCATAGAGCTAATGCTCCGTCAAGGTTTATAACACCAACCTTAAATGATCAGCGTGTTCCTCCCTGTTCTTAGAATAGATAAGGATGTCATCTATAAACAGCACTACAAACTTATCTAAATAGGGTTTGAAGACCCTGTTCATAAGATCTATGAAGGCTACAGGGGAATTGATGAGGCCAAACGGCATCACTGTAAACTCATGGTGACCGTACCTGGTCCTACATATGGTGTTGGGAATGTTTTCAGGTTTAATCTCAAGTTGATGATACCTTAACCTCAAATCAATCTTAAAGAACACTCCTGCTCCTTGCAGTTGACTAAACAAATCATATATTCACGGTAAAGGATATTATTTTTTATAGTGATCTTGTTCAACTCTGCAGTTAATACATACCCCTTAAGATTCTATCTTTTTTCTTTACGAACAATACTGGGGCACTCAATGGTGACACGCTTAGCCTCATAAATCCCTTTAGTAAGAACTCATCTAATGGGATCTTCAGTTCTTTAAGCCGTTTTGGGGCCATGCAATATGAGGTTTTGGAGATAAGTTGGGCAACATGAATTAATTCAATTCCAAAATTAATTTCCCTCTACGGGGGTAATCCCGGTAATTCCTCAGGAAAAACAACTACAAATTCACAAAGTATAGGAAAATTTTATGCTTTCTATTTTTTGGTTTGAGTATCAATGGTATAACATCAATATCCAATACACCCTTGACACAACAGCTTTCTTGCTTTTATAGCAGAAATCAATAGACAAGATTTTTCCTATCCCCGTCAAGAGGAATATATTTCTCTCCCTTCTCTATGTTTCAAAATAACCTTAGGATCTTTCAATTAATCTTTACCCCATAAGCGTGCAACCAACTCATTCCCAAAAAGATATCAAAATCGAACAAATCAAATTTAATCAAATCCATAAGAAATGTGGTTCGACCAATGGTGATGGGAACTCATTTAAGGAGATGGGGCTTTCAATCACAGAATCATTGGGTAATTTAATCTTTAATACCCCGACCCCTTTCGGTCGCAGGTCTTACCAATAATGACTTCAAGGATCTATGGCTAGCACAACAGATAACCACAAGCCTTTCTAGCGTGCTTCGTCTTCGCTCACACGCTGCCCTGAAACTTCCTAGGAGGTCACCCATCCCAAGATTGCTCCCCAGCAAGCACGCTTAACTGTGGAGTTCTTACAATTGGGTTTCCCGAAAAGAAAGGTGCACCTTTGGTGATATAAGTAGCCGCTTCAATCCTTTTAAGCCACACTCAGGGTGTTACAATCACCCTCACTTGAAGCCCACAACGTTCTCGTTGTGCTTCACTATCCAACCGACTTACGAGTCTTCTTGACCGTTAGTCCACGCCCAAATATCTTTGCCCTGCTAGGTGACTACCCTTGGGCTCTCCATCCACTGGCGCAACTCACAGTCGCGGGTCGGCTCTGATGCCATCTTTAATATCTTGACCCCTTTCGGTCGCAGGTCTTACCAATAACGGTTTTAAGGATCACTAGCTGGCCCCACAGATCACCACGAGCCTCTCTGGCATGCTTCTTCCTCGCTCATACACTGCTTGGAAAACTTCCAAGGAGGTCACCCATCCCAAGATTGCTCCCCAGCAAGCATGCTTAACTGTGGAGTTCTTACGATTGGGCTTCCCGAAAAGAAAGGTGTATCTTTGGTGATATAAGTAGTCACTTCGATCCTTTTAAGCCACACTCGGGGTGTTAAAAATCCTATAATTGGTTTTCATCCTCCTACCCTCAAGGTTCAATTACATGGAAGATTGGATGGATATAAATGAATGAGTAGCACTCGAATCAAATAATGCACAAAATGGCTTTGAATTTAAAAAGAGAATTCTAGTGACTACCGTACCAGAGGCGCCAGCTTCCTTCTTACTTATCACATATGCTCCTCCTACTGCTGTAGGCCTTACGGGTGAGGACCCTTTGCAAGGTGGGCCCAATGATTTTGCTGTACCTTTGTCTACAACTTTCAACCTTCAGGGACATGCAGTGATAAGGCGTTTAGGGCTTCCATACCACGGGCACTTGTTGGTTCCTACTCGGTATTCAGGGGTGGTGTGATTTGTTCTTCCACATTTCTCATAGGGCTCCGCCGAGCCTGCAGGATGGCTCTTGGGAGGAGCTGGAGAAGGATTCTTTTGGTTCACACTCTCACTCAGAGTTCCTTGCTTAATCCCTTTTCTCTTTTGGTTGATCGGGTTTGAGGCCCTTAACTCTACCTTCACTCGCTCCACCTCAGCGACTCGCTTATATAACTCTTTGTAAGTCAAGATTGGTTCCCAGCTAATTGATTTTGAACATAGAAGGTCAAACCTCCTCATCTTTAAGCTTTCAAATGACATAAATCCAGGAGCAAACCTAGATAATTCTATAAATGTAATGGCACACTGCATCACAGTCATGTTATCACTAATCTTTAGCTCCACAAACTCTTTCTCCTTTTGCCTTTTAACCACAATTGGGTAAAATTTTACCCCCAACTTCTTCCGAAATTTACTCTAGGTGAATGCAGTTGCTACGAGCCTACCCTTAACAGTGTTCCATAAAATATTGGCTTCACCAATCAAATAATACGTCCCAACATTTACTTTCTTTTCTTCTGAAACCTCTATCACTGTAAAAATTTTCTCCCTTCTCCATACCCATTCTTCAAACACCACTAGATCATAATTTCTGCCATATACTTTAGGGTTGCATCATGCTACCCTATCTGCTAATTTGTTATCTTTACGACGGGTTTCAGTGGGTACTTGGGAAATCTGCTTCATTAATTCAGCTACTAAAATCGACCAGAGTTCTGGTTCCCAATGTTGTTAGACAATTCAAGGGGAATTGGTGGCATCTCACCAGAATTTGATAGCACATTACACAAGGCTTATTCATCGATGCTTGGCCATGATCCGAGTTGTCCCCTATACAAGTTTCTGCATTGTTTTGCACCGATTCAGACATTCTGATCATACATTAAATGAAGTAATTTAATGACTAAAATATCCAAACGTATAAGATAAGCGTGCCTAAGAAATACATTTAATATGGATCAAATATTATTTTAAACAGAACAAAAGGCTTCATTATATCATTCCATAACTACTTGTTTACATATAGAGCTGCTTGTTTATATACATGATCAACAAAAGTATATAATATCTAACTAAGTAAGATTAATTCTGACTCCAACCCTAACCCAAAACACTAACTAGCCCCTAGGCACTAAATCCGTCACATGGTACAAAAAAAAAAGAGAAACAGACCATGTCATCATGGTCGGAAGGATTTGACTTACTATATACAATGTCATATGCTACACAAAATGCCTCTATCCAGTCCAACCATGCTATACACATGAGGGGCTCAAAATGTAACCTACTCAAGTTAACAACTAAAACAACCTAACGATCCCTAGATGAACCACAATCTGGGTCAGACTCATTCTCCGGTTCCTCAATTGAGTCGAAGCTGCTGTCCAATACTCCTGACTCTACCTCATTAACCTCTTGATCAATCTACTGCTCTTCCACTACACATTGACCCCCTGATCCACTTGCTGCTCCACCACTACCTCATCAATCTTCAGGTCCTTCTCTATCCACATCCTCTACATGGTCCTCAAGACCGTCCCTGAGCTCATCATCAGGACTAAGTACCATGATCTCTGTATGTCAAGGAGATCTACCGTTACATGAACCTCCCCAGGACTGTTAAAGAGGGGTGCTCGGTGAAAGCAATGATGGTGGTCCCTGTGCTGGTGCGAGTTGTGCAGGTGGGGAATGTATAAAGGGAAAATAGGCTAAAGGGTCTCCACGATAATCCCCCTCTGGTCAAACTCCTCCCGCAACATCAACTCGGAAGTGATAGTTGCCCAAGCCCCCTGGACCTGAAACCTGAGTCCATCCTAACCTGGGTTACCCGTCATTATAAAATGATGATAATGAAGTCTAAACTCGACCCACAGTTCAACAGTGGGTAGGGACCATAACAATCTACATGTAAGGACTGTGATGTTGTGGAACTCAAAGAAAGGGTCCTGCGCATAAGCTATCATGCTGGCGTGCGGCAATGAAATGTTGGTCACCGCAGACGTACCAGGCATCATATTAACTACGTAAGGATCCATCTAGCAAGGAAAATATAAATAGGGGGCATGTAGAAGATAAGCAATATGATTTCTAATATCATAAGTCTCTAGTAGTATACAGTATTCCTTACTAATAAACCTTCTCGCCCTCCTATATCTAAACCCCATACTCCGTATCCCATCAGAAAAATCAAAACCCAGCTCTGATACCAAATCTGCACCACTCCAAATGCACATAATCCACTATTTTCATCCTCTTCATTAGCTTTACCAAATTAGAAGAAATAACCCAATGATCGGGGCGTTACCCCCCTCCAAAGACAACAAGGCTTCGCTTGTAAATAATAAACATAACTAAGTTGAACATTGCTTAGCCGCTACAAGTCATTCACATAATCACAAACCATCAAAACTATACATAAATAGTTTCTAGTATCTCAAAGTTTACACTAAAATATAGTAACTCTTTGCAGAGTTTATAGTTTTAACATCAAAATATTTCACAATAAAGTGCACAAAATATTTCATTACTAATACACCACTGCTCCTTTCAGACTTTCTCATTCACTTATCTTCTCCAATTGGTCTGCCAGCTTGAGGGCGATTCAATGAGCATTTACCTAAAACAAAACATGAAAATGTTTCGAACTATGAGCCGAAATTTAGTACATGTATTTCTGTAGCGTTAAATGTTCATTTTAAAAAAAGTGGTTAGGCCTGCATTGCAATTCATTTTAGCTTAAAATAGAGAATAAGGTGAACATAAAACTGCATTGCTAATTATTATCCGGTAGTGAACCCCTAGCAACTCTTACGATCTATAGATAGGTGTCCATCTGCCAATCCGATTAGAGACCTGGGCTGAACTCGCGCGGGTAACTTAAGGATAATGCCTTGTAACTAATAACTGATGTGGTCACTCATTATGTGATAAATCAATGATTAAACTGATTCATTGATGTACTTGCTAAAACATTATAATTTTGATAGATACATGCTGATTTCTAAAGATACAGACAATGAACGTACCTAGCACTTTTAATGAAATCTTACTGAGTATGATTATGCACAAAAAGGGTAAGAAATAATATATTAGGCCCTGATTCTATTCAAAAATATCATTATAAGAACATATAGTTATCAAATACATTTATATTCATAGATTATAGTTTTAGTTAAAAGAGAAGTAAAGGCTTAAATGAGGCTAAAATAAATGACTCGTAACTTAACCTTCTGACCTCCATTTGAGACTAATTTCATAATATAGAAAGCTTGAGAAATCCCGTAAAACTTTCATTGGCAATACAAAAATATGATTCCCACAATAGGCTTCCCAAAGCGGGGTTAGAATGCAAGTGTCCTAGTTTTGATCTAACCTGTGCAGCTCTAGAAAAATGGCGATAACATTTTTCATAGAACTCGGATTAAGGTGAGTCAAAAGGCATTTAAAATATAATTTACTAATCTATCTACCCACCAAGAATGATAATTTTTCGATGGGTCGATCATTACCAATTTAATGGCGAAGGGTCCCTCATTTTCTGCTAGTTCACAGCCACATTACTTTTGCTCTCTCCTTTCTTTTCACATAAATCCCTATCTAAAATCACTCCTTAAAATCATGTAAGAAAGATTTAGTCCTTCCCATCCCTAAATAAAGGCTTAATACTCATTTTCACTCCACAATCATCTACATCAAATTTTCAATTCTTCTCTTTCTCAAACCCACTCAAAATACATCGATGATCTTATTTATTTGCATCAATAAGCAAATTGACCCTTTATAATCAATCGGAGAAATTCACATAATCCACACCTTTTGCAAGAAAATCATTTTTTCAAGCTAAATGACACACTCAAAGATTCATTTCTCAATCAAATATACATAAATAACATGCTTGATATCAAAAGAAAGCTAAACCTTGCAAAATCATTAAGACCCAAACTTTTGGCCAACTTAGACTCACCTTTGACCCATTTAAAATCTTACCAACACCGCCATAATCATTTATGGTGCTAAAGATTGCCAAAACAAGTACAAAACCATCCGTAAACATCACTTAATAAGCTCGCATGGTCATGAACAATCTCAACTCCCACGTACTCTCAAGCTTCACCAACAATTTAAACACCGAAATAACTCTTGTTTCTTATCAAAACAACATGTTCAACAATTAAAAATAACAAAAAAAGAATCAAATGTATGATGCAATCAAAACCAGCAAGAACAAGATTAGGGCTTACTTACTTTGCTTGAAGAAAAAGGGGGTAGATGAAGTTCGGTGTTTGTGGGAGTGTAGGGGTTGGCTAGGGTGGCTAGTGGTGGTTGCTTGGTGGCTAGAGGGGACTGTTCTGATGGTGGACTGGTGGCTAAAAGTAGCAGAAAAAAGGAAGGCATCCATGGCTATTGGAGGAGAGAGAAGAGGGAGAGAGGTTTGTGTGTTATGATTTTTACCTGGCTAGAAATGATGCAAAGAGTTACTTGGCTCAATTTAATCCCCCTCAAATTAGCTTTTAGCTGACCATGGTCAAGCTTAAATCATAGTAATTAGCTAGGTCAATAATGCAAGCTTGTTGGGCTTCAATTTGGGCCAAAATAAGTTGGATTTGGAAATAAAACGCTGTGTAACGATAATGTTTTTGCGTAACTCAAAATTAAATTTTTGTGATGTTGCGAAAAAATAATTTAATCACTTAAATTATAATTATCAAGGCTTAATAGCAATTTTTCTAAATTTTCTTTTCGTTAATAAAAACCCTAATTACAAAGTGAAGGCCCAAATAAAATTTTCCCCATCGACGTGATTAAATGTCATAAATAAATGTGACAAAATCATTAGCCTAAGGTAAATAAACATGATTTAGGGTTAGCCTATTTTATCAATCTAAATAGATTTGAGAAACTATACCAAACTAGACCATGAAATGCTCTTTAGCTATCTCCATGGTTAGATTGAGAAAATGAGCCCGAAAAAGGATCTTAATGTAGTATGAAAAGCACTAACACTACTCAAGGATCCATTTGTATCAGGGTTTCTCAAAAATAAGAAGGAGTTAGAGGATAAAGCAGTAAAAGTAGTCTAAGAAAAGG
>NCQT01126690.1:45011-59349 GCA_002740465.1 Stenocereus thurberi
GGCATTCACCCTTTAATTACCTGCGCGGGTTCAGTCAAGTCTCCCGATTAGCTTGGCCAGTCTGCACCTATCTATAGATCGTAATAATTACAAGGGGCTCACTATCAGATAATAATTAGTAATACAGTTTTGTATTTATCTTAGTCGCTATTTTAACATAAAATGAATTATAATGTGGGCCCCATTAATAATTTATGCAATGATCGTTTCACCAAACACTGATAAGGGCATTACAGCTCGAAATGCTTTTTATGTTTTGTTTTAAGTAAATGACCAATGAAACGTCTTCATGATAGCAAACCAACTAGAGAAATAAGTTGAGCAGGGGATCTGGATGGATGAACAGTAATGTCGTACATGTAAAGTTTTCATTTTCGAAGTTGTGTTTGAGATCTTCAGTTCATAGAGATGTAAACTTTATGTTAATTACTTAGTTATGATGTATAAACCTCATGTAAGTTATGATGTTAAATGTATATGAGTTTGATTTATGCTCTACTATATCTTCTCTAGAGTATTTGCTTTAAGCCTTGTCCTTTTTAGGACGGCGGTAATGCCTTGATAAGTGGGTTTGGCACTTCTAATCATGAGAATTATTTAAGACATTGCAGATAGTAAAATATATGCATTCGGGGTGTTACAGTTTTGGTATCGAAGCTAGGTTGAGGTTTTCTTGATGGGATAAGAAGTATAAAGAATAGAGATAGGACGGTGAGAAGGTTGATTTGTGAGTCTTATTATTATATCATTAGAGATTGGTGACAATAGCAATATCTGCTTATCTCTCTCATGTTCGTTTTTTATGTTCTTCTTCATTAGATGGGTTCATATGCAGTACACAATGTCGAATACTTATATGGCCACTCACATCTCTTTACTACATACTATTTCATAATGTTTCATACATGTCGGTTGTTAATGCATGATTATTTCATATGATGGAGGTAGTGAGGTGGTTGAATCACTCAGTTTATTATATAGCCAGAATGTATACCAAACTATGTGGAGGCCCCCTTAGGAGATGCTATGGACCAGGGTCAAGGGTCAGTTAACCAAGCTTCGTATAATGTACCACCAAACTTTAGTGGAATGCCCCAATTTCCCTCTAAGCTAGCTAATAGTATTGGGAACCCCAATTTCTGGCTAACCTTAGTAGTTGAACTGATGAAATGGATTCTCCCAGCACCTGTTGAAAACCCTCCTAAGGATGATAAGCTAGCAGATAGGGCAGAACGACACAACCTTAAAGTGTATGACAGAAAGTATGATCGAGGGGAGTTAGAGGACTGGATTAGAGGGATGCACAAAATTTTTACAGTACTAGATGTTCCAGGGGAGAAGAAGGTGAAAATTAGGATGTTCTACGTCATTGGGGAAGCTGATATCTGATGGAACATAGTAAAGCATATGTTCTTAGGGCCTGAATTCACCTTGAGTAAATTTTTAGATGAACTGATGGCTAAATTTTACCCATCTATAGCTCAAAGGTAGAAGGAGAAAGAGCTTATGGAACTGAAGATGAGTGGTAGTATGACAGTGATGCAATATATCAGTTAAGTTTACAAAGCTATCCAGATTTGTCTCTGAGTATATGCCATCTAAAAGACTAAAAATGAGAAGATTTGAAGAGGGATTAACTTTCTATGTTCGCAACTAGTTAGCTAGTTTATCAATCCTTACCTATTAAGAGTTATATAAGTGAGCAGTTGAAGTGGAACAAGTGCAGACTGAGTTGAGGGTCTTGAACCCAATTAGTTAGAAGACGACGTGGGCTAAGTAGGGAGATTCGAGCAAGAACATAAACCAGAAGAAGCCTATTCTTGCTCCTCCCAAGAGTCATCCTGTAAGCTTAGCAGAGCCCTGTGGGAAATGTGGAAGAACTAATCACACTACTCCTATATGCCAAGTGGAAACTAATAAATGTGTGTGGTTTGGTTTCCCAGAGCACCTCATTGCTGCCTGTCCTCAAAATCTAAAGACCATAGACAAGGCTCCCACCTCCAAAGGCCTGCAGCGATAGGAAGGGCGTATGTGTTGAGCAAGAAGGAAGTTGCTACTTTTGGTACGATAATTACTGTAACTATCTTTTTAATTTCAATTTTGATTCAGTTGCCACTCATTCATTTATATTCACCTAATTTGTTATACAATTGAACCCTGGGAATAGGAAGGTAGAAACCAAGTATAGAACTAAGTTACCCAATAACTTTATAGTTGAGTGTCTTATCTCTTATAAACTTGTTCCCATTACTATTGGTGGTCTTGTATTTTCAGAAGACTTGATTCAATTTGATTTGTTAGACTTTGATCTCATTCTGGGAATGAATAGGGTTGCGTGATTGTCGGTCTGAGATTGATTATGAAGACCTAAAAGTTGTTTTAAAGGATGGAAAAGGCAGCGAAGTATGTTTTAATGGGAAGAGAGAGGAAAAGGCTTGCTCCCTAATTCCTGCTATTAAAGCAAGTTGGCTATTGTGTATCACCCCAAATGCACATAATCCACTGTTTGCATTCTCTTCATTAATTTCACTAATTTGAAGTAATCACCCAATGATCAGGGCCTTACTGTCGTCCAAAAAGGACAAGCTTCGCTAATAAATAATAGATGTAACAATGCTAAACATCGTTTACCACCACAAGGCATTCCCACAATCACAAACCATGAAAGCCACATATAGACAATTTTAACTATCTCAAGGTTCACAGCAAAATATAGTAACTCTTTGTAGAGTATATAGTTCTAACATTAAAATATTTTATAATACAATGCTAAATGCATCTCAACACTAATACACCACCGTTCCTTTTAGACTTCCTTGCTCACTTATCTCCTTTAGGCGGCTTGCCAGCTTGAGGGCGGTTCACAGAGCATTGCCTAAAACAAAACATGAAAACATTCCAAACTACGAGCCGAAGCTCAGTGCACGCATTCCTGTATTATTAAATGGTCTTTAAAAAGCTAGTTGGGCCTGCGTTGCAATTCATTTTGGTTTAAAATAGGGAATGAGATGCATGTAAAACTACATTGTCAATTATCATCTAATAGTGAACCCCTAGAACCTGTTATGATCTGTAGATAGGTACACACCTGCCAAGCCTATCAGGGATCGGGCTTGAAGCTGTGCGGGCAACTGAAGAGTAATTCCCTATATCTAATAACCAATGGGATCACTAATTATGTACACATATTAAATTGATTCATTGATGTACTTAACAAAATAGTATAACTTTGATAAATACGTGCTAATTTCTTAAGATAAAGACAATGAACGTACCTGAGTCCTTTAATGAAATCTCATTGAGTATGATTATGCACAAAAATAGGAGGAAATAATAGATTAGGCCCTGATTCTGTTCAAAAATATCATTGTCGGAACATGTAGCTAGCAAAGATATTTATTTTTGTAGTTGATAGTTTTAGTTAAAAGAGAAGTAAAGGCTTAAAAGAGGCTAAAATAAATGACTCGTAACTTAACCCCAGACCTCAACGTGAGACATAATCCCCCAATATAGAAAGCTTAAGAAGTCTCACAAAACTTTCATTTACAATGCAGAACATGATTTCTAGGGTTCCCAAAATTGGGCTAGAATACAAGTGTGCTAGTTTGGTCCAACCCACGCGGTTCTAGTAAAACAGCCATAACTTTTTACACAGAAAGGCGATTCAAAAGGCATCTAAAAGATAACTCATTGATCTATCTACCCACCAAAAAGCACGATGTTTATATGGGCCGATTATTATCAGTTTAATGGCATAGTGTCCCCTGTTTTTAGCCTGTTCACAGCACACTGTTTTTCTTTTTTCCCTTTCTTTTCACATAAATCCCCATCTAAATCACTTTTTAAGATCTTGCAACAAAGCTTTGGTCTTTCCACCACCATACAAAGCCATAATGCTCAATTCACTCCATAATCATTTGCATCAAATTTTTAATTCTTCTATTTCTCAGACCCACTCAAAATACATTCATGATCTTATTTATTTGCATAAATGAGCAAAATGATCCTTTATAATCAATTGGAGAAATTCCCATAATCTATCCCTTTTTTAAGAATCACACCAAATCATCATTTTTTTTTTTTTTTCAAGTCAAAGAACACATCCAAGATTCATTTTGGATCAAATTATATTCAAACAACATGCTTGATGCCAAGAATAATTTAAACCATGCATAATTGCTAAAACCTTAGCTTATAACCAACTTACTTCCTTTGCATCTCATCTAAAATCACCAAAAACACCCTTATAAACATTATTAGAGGTTAAACCACTAAATCAAACACAAAACAATCCAAGAAAAACATTCTTTTAACCTTAAGCTCGCATGATCATGAACAAATTCAACCCTCTCATGCTTTCAAACTTAACCAACACTTAAAACTTCAAAATGACTCTTATTTCTATCAACGCAGCGTGATCAACCATCAAAACAACAAAAATAAGAATCAAAACCAAGATACAATCAACATCAACAAGATCAAGGTTAGGGTTTACTTACTTTGCTTGAAGAAAAAGGGATATATATGAGGTTTGACGCTTGTGGGGATGTAGGTGGCGGCTAGAGGGGGCTGTTTTGGTGGTGGTTTGGTGGCCAAACAGCAGCAGAAATAGGTGGAGGCATCCGTGTTTGGTGGAGAGAGAAAGGAGAGGTTTGAGTGAAATTTTATTTTTACTAGGCCTAAAATGCTCTAACATTACTTGGCTGAGTTTTTATCCTCAAAAGTGACTTTTAGCTAAGTATGGTTAGGCTTAATCATGGTAATTAGCTAGATTAACTAGACAAGCTTGTTAGACTTCCAATTAGGCCAAAATAAGTTAGGTTTGGTAATAAAATACGCCGTGACGGGAACGTTTCTGTGTAGCTCAAAATTAAATTTTTGTAATGGTACGGAAAAGCAAATTAAATCACTTAGATCACAATTATTAGGGCCTACTATCCATTCTCTCAAAGTTTTCGTTAATAAATAAATAAAACCTGAATTGCCAAGTGAGGCCCAAATGAAATTTTTTTTTCCCCCGAGATGATTAAATGTGTTAAATAAATATGAAAATATCATTAACATGAGGTAATTAAATAAATAAACATGATTTAGGATTGGGTATTACAACATTCCCCCCTCACAAATTTTTGTCCTCGAAACTTATGAACTTTATCAAATCATGTAAGATTTCCTTAAATAAATATGGCTGCTTGGCTTCCATTTCCTCTTCGGTTTCCCAAGTGGCTTCTTGGGTGGCATGGTTTGTCCAAAGCACCTTGACTAGAGGTATCTGTTTGTTGCATATACGCTTAATCATGCAATCTAGTATTTAGACTGGACGCTCTTCGTATACTAGATCTCCAGTGATTTCAAAAGGCTCAGATATGATGGTATGGTCCAGATTTGGCAGATATCTCCTAAACTAAGGGATGTGAAGCACATTATGTATGTGTTCAAGTTCTACTAGCACATCTAGATGATAAGCTATATGATTCAAATTTTCAATGATTTCATAGGGTCCAATATATCTTGGACTCAATTTGCCTAGGATTCCGAACCTCTTGGTGCCCTTAGTTGGTGAAACTTTCAGAAAAATTTTATCGCATACTTAAAACTCCAAAGGCCTTCTTCTTTTTTCCATATAACTCTTTTGTCGGCTATAGCTAGCCTTAATATGCTCTTGAATTCTTCTTATTGTTTTAACAGCTTCCTGGATCATTTCGGGGACTATGATCAATGCCTCATCCAAGTCACTCCAGCACAGCGGGGTTCCACATTTTCTCCCATATAAAGCCTCAAAGGGGGCCATTTTTATGGTGGACTAGTAGCTGTTATTATAAGAAAACTTCACCAACGGTAGATCATCTTCCCACTTCNCTTAGAACTCCAATACACAAGCTCTTAATAGGTCCTCTAGAATTTGATTCACTCTTTCAGTTTGCCTATCTATCTCAGGTGATAAGAGCTTAATTTGATCTCAAAGACTTATTAAAGTGCTTGCTAAAAATGGGCTCATAATATTTAATCCCTATCTAATACTATATCTAAGGGGATCCCGTCTAGTTGGACTATCTCCTTAACATGCAACTAGGCTATTTTTTCAACTCCCCAAGTATCCCTAATTGGTAGAAAATGGGCCGACTTGGTAAGTCGATCAACTATAGCCCAGATAGCATTCTTTTTGAGGCAGAAATGAGTAAACCCATAATGAAGTCCATTAAGATTGAATCCCACTTCCAGTTAGGAATTCCTAGGGATCACAGTTCACCCACAGGATGTTGATGCTCTGCTTTAACCTTCTGGTAGGTTAGACACTTGTCTACGTGTTTTGTAATCTCCTTCTTCGTATTATTCCACTAGAAGTTGATGGAACTATGAAGGGAGATCACAAATACTCAAGGCTGATTCCAATAGCTAAACTAAGGAAACTGAAATAAAAGTTGAGTTTAAGTGAGTTCATGAATGAATGTATGAATGAGGGATAATCTAAACCCTTGCTTAGATACAGAAACACCATTAAGCTTGAGTTTAGGGTCGTTAACCTTACTTAGGATACAAAAACACCACCTAATTAAGTGTTAAGATTTACTTGATCACCACCTTAATCGACCAAATTAAGGATAAGCAAGTGAAGTATTTAGAGGGAACGAAAGCAAAATGCTCTCAATTCTTATTATATTCAAAAATCCAAGTTATGCTTGCAAAATGAAGCTAACTAAGGCCTTATACATGACCTAGGCAGCCAACTAGCTGAAATGAGGTTTCTCCATAGGAGGGAAACATCTAAACTAGCTTAATTAAGCGCTTAAGACTAACCTAGTTTACATGCTTGCTTAACCTAAGCTAATTACAATAAGAATACAAAGGAAAGCGAGACAAATGATAAAACTTAATCTTAATACATGTAATTCAGCTTAATGGATCAATTTACTAAGGGGAAGGGAAGAAAAGCAGCCATAAAGGGGAAACACTTTTTGGCTGACCAATCCAGTTGCAAGGTGCAAAATCTCTCTTTATTTTCTCATTGGTGGCTCTTCCCAAAACCTGTTTTAGCTACCAATGATGACGCTCCTGGTCTCCTGGATGCATCATTAATGCAAACAAGTAAGTACTCAACTAAGGAAACCCATGGAAGAAGGGAAGACACACAATAGCTTAACCAGGTTTTAGAAACAGTTTTCAGCCCGGTTTTGTGCCCATGTTTCCATCAGTCAAAAGTGAGCATGATTTTAATTTTAGGCCATGGGAGGAATCCTTAAGGTGTGTATAAAGCCCCCTATAAAGAAATCATGGTTAGATCATGTTTAAGTAGGAGATTTCTGCTAAGACATTCTACCGTGCAGTTTCAGACCAAAACTAACAGGCTGAACAAAATGGCTTGATATCTTCACTTCGATTCAGCATGATTGACTTTTAATATTTGGACCTAAAATATAACATCTTGAGGATCCCAAAAATGCAAAAATATCAAACCTAAGCCACAGTGTAGCTTAAGAAATCAGATGAATAAACCGGGTACTTTTTAGCTGTTTAACCTCGTTGCATCACTTTGGCTCTTTTCTAGAATGTGAGCCATTGCTTGAACTTTGGAGCTTGCATTAGACCTTACTAGACTTTTAGGACTTTTTTCAATGTCTTAGCTTAAGGAGACTCCATCATCCTCCCGTTATTGAGAAGATTTGATCCTCAAATTAGTAAGGTAATCATCAGCTTGGTAAGCACTAAAGCTAGCCACATTGAATGTAGCTGAAACTCCATAGTCACATGGCAAATCAATCTTATAAGCATTGTTATTAATTTGTTCAAGTACCTTAAATGGGCTATTAGCTCTTGGCATTAACTTGTTCCTCCTTTTGGAGGAAAACCGTTCTTTCCTAAGGTCTATCCACATGAGGTCTCCAAGTTGAAAAACCACCTTTCTTCTATGCTTGTTAGCTTGGGCTTCATAGGATGCATTATACTTCTCGATTCTAGCCTTAACCAACTCATGCAACTTTTGGAGCATCCACACTAGGCTTTTGATCTAATGGTCTTGGAGTAAGATCAATGGGACTTAAAGGATCAATCTCATATACTGCCTTAAAGGTGATAGACCAGTAGCCTTGCTAGGAGCTTTGTTATAAGCAAATTTAGCATGTGGCAAGAGTATATCCTAAGCCTTCGCATGAGGTTTATTCAAAGCCCTTAGGAGGGTACATAGGGTTCGATTTGTCACCTCTGTTTGCCTATCAGTTTGGGGATGACAAGTGGTACTATACATAAGTTTAGCACCAAGTTTCTTCCATAAGGTAACCCAAAAATGACTTAAAAACTTTGTATCCCTATCAAAAATAATGGACCTAGGGATACCATGCAATCTGGTTACCTCTTTAAAGTATAACTCTGCAATGTGTGTAGCATCATTGTTTTTGTTGTATGGAATAAAACGTGCCATCTCTGAAAATCTGTTCACCACCACAAATATAGAATCCTTACCCCATTGGGTTTTAGGAAAAGCCAAAATGAAGTCCATACTTACATCCACCCAAGGTAGAGTGGGAACTGGAAGGGGCGTGTATAAACCATGGGGTAAGGTATGATTGTTAGCAGCTTGGCATGTTCCACATCTTCTTAGGATGCCTTGAACATCCACCTCCATTCTAGGCTAGTAATAATGTTCCCTTAACATAGTTAAAGTCTTGGATTCACCAAAATGACCAGCTAAGGAACCTCCATGCACTTCTCTGATTACAAGCTCACGAGTGTTACACTTAGGGATACATAGCCATGTCCCCTTAAACAGAAACCCTTCTTGGACTAAGAAATCCCCCTTGGGATGCTTTTGGCATTTAGAATATAACTTTCTAAGGTCTTCATCATTAGCATATAGGCCTTCTAGATGCTCAACGCCAAGAACAAAAGCATCAAACTTAAATAAAAGCAAGTACCTCTCAGACAAAGCATAAGACCCTTGGTTGAGTTTTCTAAATTTATGCTTGATTGTAAAATGAAATGACTGTAAATACATAACCCATTTGGCATGATAGGACTTCAACTTATGCTGGCCTTGAATGTACTTCAAAGCCTCATGATCAAAATGAAGAATAAACACATTAGTAATCAAATAATGGCTCCAACACTCCAGACATCTCACAATGGCATAAAACTCTTTATCATAGGTGGAGTGTTTTCTTCTTTATACACGTAGTTTCTCACTAAAGAAGGCTAATGGTTTACCTTCTTGAGTAAGAACATCACCTATACCAACTCCAGAAGCATCCCATTCAACTTCAAAGACTTTGTCAAAGCATGGCAAGGAGAGAATCGGTGCTTAAGTAAGTCTTTTCTTGATCTCTTCAAAAGCAGATTGTGCTTTTGGTGTCCAAATAAATGATGTACCCTTAATAACTTCAGTCATGCGAGCCGTAGTAGTGCTAAAACTTTGAATAAATCTCCTGTCAAAAGGAAGCTAAGCCATAAAAAGCACGGACATCATGAATGCTCACTGGAATAGGCCATGATCGAATGGCTTCAATCTTGCTTTCATCTGCCTGGATTCAATCACCAGTGATGATACAACCTAAAAATGTTACCTCATGAGTGAAAAAGGCACATTTCTAAAGGTTATCAAAGAGTCTCTCATGTTGCAGAACAAGCCTAACTTCAGTAAGATGGTCTTGATGTTCATGCTGATCCTTGAAATAGATTAAGATATCCTCAAAGTAAACCACCACAAACTTGCCTACATATGACCCGAAAACTTGATTCATTAATCTCATGAATGTGCTAGGTGCATTTGAAATACCAAAGGGCATAACCAACCATTCATAAAGCCCTCCTTTAGTCTTAAAGGCTGTCTTCTATTCATTACCTTCTCTAATCCGAATCTGGTTGTAACTACTTCGAAGGTCTATCTTTGAAAACACCTTAGAGCTATATAATTCATCTAGCCTGTGTTCAAGTCTAGGTATGGGATTCCTGTACTTGATTGTGATTTTGTTAATGGCTCTACCATCCACACACATGTGCATTCCTCCATCCTTTTTAGGAACTAAAAGAGCAGGCACAACACATGGACTTAAGGACTCTCAAACTAAGCCCTTGGACATCAATTCTTCCACTTGACATTGAATCGCCAGGGTATTCTTAGGATTCATCCTATAAGCTGGCTTATTAGGAAGGATAGAACTAGGAATGAGATTAATGTGGTGTTGGATATCCCTTTTAGGAGGTAAACCCATGGGTATCTGCTCATGAAATAAATGACAAAAGTTTTGAATGAGTGCTTTGAGTACAGGGTTAATGGGTAAAGGGTTTGCTGGTTCATCTTGTACACTCAATATCCACTCCTTAAAGGCCTTGAATTCATGCTGAGAGGCCTTTAACAAAGGTTCACTAACTAAAAGTAGCAAATCAGAATGGTTTAGCTTATTTTGAGGCTTGATTTCATGGAGCTTAGATAGAGATAAAGGGGCCAGGGTAATCTTCTAACCATCCTTAGTAAAGGAGTAAGTATTCAAGTAGCCATTATGCATAACCCTATGGTCATACAACTATGGTCTTCCTAAAAGCATATGAAAAGCATCCATGGGAATTACATCACAGCAAAGTTCATCTTGATAGTTCTCTCTAATGGAGAAAGAAACAAGGTACCATGAGTTCACTTGGATTCCCTTATTTTGATTCAATCATTGAATGTTGTACGGGTGTGGATGAGTCACGGTTTATAATCCTAGCTTCTCAATCATGTTAGAAACACCACATTCGTATACCTTCCTCCATCAATAATCACTGAATATAACTTCTCTTGAATGGTACAATGGGAATGGAATCTGTTCTCTCTTTGCTCGTCGTTAGCTCCTTTCTGGTTGCTTAAAACTCTCCTCAAAACCAACATTTCACCTTCATCAGCCTCTGCCACCAGCTCCTCTTGAGTTTCTTCAAGCTCATCCTCACAATCATCCTTCTTTTCCTCCTCTTCGAACACCTTTTTCACGGCTTACCATTTGGCTAAGGTGATCACCTTATGGTTTGGATAGTCCGAAGCTACATACCCAAGTCCTTGACATTTAAAGCACCTTATGTTGCTCATTGGATTAGGATTGGGTTTATTTTAAGGGGATTGGTTCTTTTGTGGAGCTGGGGTTCTTTATGAATAGGAAGGGAATGGATTTTGGGGCTTAGAAATAGGATTAGAACTCCCCTTGTTAAAGGGTTGGCTCCGGGTAAAAGGTTTAGGATTCTAAGGTTTAGGGGGCTGTCTAGCTTTCTTTTGTTGCTCAACCTTGTAAGCAAGCACACAAACTTCATCAAAGCTAGTGTAAGCTTATAAATCAACCACATTAGCATACCTAGGATCAAGACCACCTAAGTATCTGACAATGGTTTGCTCTTCGGGTTCTTGTAAATCACATTTGATTATAAGTTTCTCAAACTCACATGTGTACTCTTCAACATTTAGGTTGCCTTGAGTAAGATTATGGAGTTGAGAATAACAATCTTAAATGTAAGTTGGGGGAAGAAAATGGGCCTTAAGCGTGCATTTCATCTTCTCCCATGTTTTGATCTTCGACTTCCTCTCTCTAACCCGTTTAGCACATAAGTTAGTCCATCATAGTGAAGCATATTTTCTGAGTCTCAAGGCCACTAACTTGACCTTCCTACCTTTAGAGACATCTTTATACTCAAAAACACGCTCAACAGTGTGCAACTAATCCAGGAATTCCTTAGGATCATGCTTACCTTCAAACTCCGGGATTTCAACTTTGAAATCATTGGTATTGGCTTGAAACCGTGGTTCTGGTCTAGCCATTCTCAATGGTTCATCTTCATTAGATGAATCAATGGTATGACTAAACACTTATTCTTGCTTTCTTGGTTCAGATTGGAGTGGTTCTTCGTTCACCTTTTTTTTGCTTTAGAAAGGCGCCAAGCTTTTTTTGTAGGTACTCATTTTACACCTTAGTTTCTAACTCACATTGAGCATCTTCATTGATTTTCTTGATTAACATATCATTCTGCCTCATAAGAGCATCCAACTTCTCTTCTAAACTTGTGCTAGAACTTATCTTGCTTTCAAATTATAATTGAGCTCAAATAAGAAATGTGTTTGGAATTTAATGGAGAATGAATCTGGGAAGGTGTAAGGGGTGCCAAGCCCAAGAGAAACAAAAGCTTTGATACCTAATATGATGGAACTATGAAGGGAAATCACAAATACTCAAGGATGATTCCAACAGCTAAGCAAAGCAAACTGAAATCAATGTTGAGTTTAAGTGAGTTCACGAATGAATGTATGAATGAGGGATAATCTAAACCCTTGCTTAGACACAAAAACACCACTAAGCTTGAGTTTAGGGTCCTTAACCTTAATTAGGATGAAAAAACACTACCCAATTAAGTGCTAAGACTTACTTGATCACCACCTTAATCGACCAAACTAAGGAAAAGTAAGTGAAGTATTTAGAGGAAACGAAAGCAAAATGCTCTTAATTCCGGTTATATTCAAAAATCCAAGTTAACCAAGGCCTTATACACAACCTTGGCAGCCAACTAGCATAAATGAGGTTTCTTCCCTAGGAGGGAAACATCTAAACTAGCTTAATTAAGCACTTAAGACTAACCTAGTTTACATGCTTGCTTAACTTAAGCTAATTACAATCAGCATACAAAGAAAATCAAGACAAATGATAAAACTTAATCCTCATGCGTCTAATTAAGCTTAATACATCAATTTACTAAGGGGAAAGGAAGAAAAGCAACCGTAAAGGGAAACACTTTTTGGCTAACCAATCCAGTTGTAAGGTGCAAAATCTCTCTTTATTTTCTCATTGGTTGCTCTTTCCAAAACCTGCTTTAGCTGTCAATGATGATGTTCCTAGTCTCCTTGATGCATGATTGAAGCAAACAAGCAAGTACTCAGCTAAGGAAACCTATGGAAGAAGGAAAGACATGCAGCAGCTTAACTGGGTTCTAGAAACAGTTTTCAGGCCAATTTTATGCCTTGTTTCCACCAATCAAAAGTGAGCATGATTTTAATTTCAGGCCATGGGGAATCCTTAGGGTGTGTATAAGTTAAGGTTAAATCATGTTTAAGTAGGAGATTTCTACTAAATATTTTACTATGTAGTTTCGAACCAAAACTAATAAGCTGAACAAAATGGCTTGATCTCTTCACTTTCACAGAGCATGGTTAACTTTTAATAATTGAACCTAAAATTTAACATCTTTAGGATCCCAAAAATACAAAGATATCAAACTTAAGCAATACTGTAGCATAAGAAATCAGATGTACAAAACTAAGTACTTTCTGGTTGTTCAACCCGTTTGCATCAGTTTGACTCTTTTCTAGAATGTAAGCCATTGCTTAAGCTTTAGAGCTTGCATTCAACCTTACTAGACTCTTAGGACCTTCTTTAATGTCTTAGATTAAGGGGACTCCATCATCCTCCCCTTCTTGAAAAGATTTAATCCTCAAGTCAGCAAGGTAATCATTGGCTTGGTAACTCAAGTCAGCCACATTGAATATAGCTGAAACTCGATAGTCACCTAGCAAATCAACCTTATAAGCATTATCATTAATTCTTTTAAGTACCTCAAATAGACCATCAACTCTTGGTATTAGCTTCTTCTTCCTTCTGGAGGGAAACCGTTCCTTCTTAAGTTGTATCCACACAAGGTCTCAAGGTTGAAAATGACCTTTCTTCTATGCTTGTTGGCGTGGGCTTCTAGTGTTCTCAATTCTAGCCTTAACCAACTCATTGAACTTCTAGATCTCTTCCACTCTAGCTGCTGCATCCGCATAAGGATTTTGATCTAATGGTCTTGGAGTAAGATGAATGGGACTCAAAGGATCAATCCTATATACCACCTCAAAAGGGGATAGACTAGCAGCCTTGTTAGGAGCTTTGTTATAAGCAAATTCAGCATGTGGCAAGTGTAAATCCCAAACTTTGGCATGAAGTTTAATCAAAGCCCTTAGGGGGGTACCTAGGGTTTGATTTATCACCTTTGTTTGCCCATTAGTTTGGAGATGACAAGTGGTACTATACATGAGTTTAGCATCAAGTTTCTTCTATAAGGTAAAACTTTGTATCCTTGTCAAAAACAATGGACCTAGGGATACCATGCAATCTGGTTACCTCTTTAAAGTATAATTCTGTAATGTGTGTAGCCTCATTGGTTTTGTTGCATAGAATAAAATGTGACATCTTTGAAAATCTATCCATCACTATAAATGTAGAATCCTTGCCCCTTTGGGTTCTAGGCAAACCCAAAATGAAGTCTATACTTATATCCACCTAAGGTAGAGTGGAAACTAGAAAGGGCGTGTATAAGCCGTGCGGTAAGGTATGACTCATAGTAGCTTGGCATGTTC
>NCQT01126730.1:0-11748 GCA_002740465.1 Stenocereus thurberi
CACCAACCTTTTTTCACCTTTCCTCGTAGGAAACATGTTACCATTTTCAAAAAGAGACTCCAGATTTTCTTCTTTCTTTTTTTTGCCCCCTTAACAAAAACATTTTTTTTACACAGTACTATACTCAAATCTTTGGAATAAACGTTTTAGGTAGTTAATGTTGGTTTATACTTTATACTGTATGGTATCCAAGGGCAAGTCTAGTATTGAAGGGAATCATAGATTAGATTTAATAATTTAGGAGGTCATAACATGGAAAATCAACTCAATTTTACGTATCTTATAATAATACGATATGGTCAAAGAATGACATATGTGAAAGGCAAATCCTACCAACTAATGGCTTTGCCACCTATGTTTTCTTCAACTGTTTCATGCGCAGATCGGGTTGATAGTAATGCCTTTTGGGTGATGATAACAACCCTAAGACTGACCTGTTCAGGTCACTGCTCTCGGAAAAATGGATTCTATATATCCAATTGTTCTCGCTATTCTGAATATTGTCCGACTTTTGACATTAATGTTGGATTGGTTTTACTCTAAGTTAATTGTACAGGGTTTGTTCCCATGACAAAGCTCAAGCCACCATTTGGCTTTTTCAAGTGTGCATTCTTATATATAGTGCAGCTCATTCGGTGCATAATCTATGTAAATAGCGAATTTTTGTTGAATCCTATCTATCTATCTCTCTCTCTCTCTCTATATATATATACACACACGTCCTTCATTTATTTATTCACAGCCAATCACATGTCTCTTAATTACAACAAACACGATATTGAAATATAATGACTTATGATGACACTGGCTAATTTGATTGAAGAAGTAGACCATACACCCCTAAGTTAGCAATTAGATACAAAGACTGAGTTCATTTATGAGGATTTATGAGGATTATTAGAGCAGACGAAGTTCTGCACACAGGAAAAACTTGTTGGGAAACGATGGTTGGGTTAACAGATAAATAATGTTGGAAAAATAGAAAAATGACACGAGAATGTTTTACCTGGTTCAATCTCTTGATGGATCTACGTCCACGATCCCCAGTTTAGCGGGATACATCCACTATAACAACATTGTAACAATACAATGCAACTTTTGAATGGAAAAGTTACGAACCCTCTCACTCTCCCATCTAAAGAACTGATTACACAACACTTGTTAATCATATTAATAGGGTATGTTTTTGATATACTGACTCATACTATTTTTGGTTTGTATACTCACTCTTTCATCCAATTTTAATTGGACCACTCAATCAAGCTAAAGCTTACTACCTTCTAAGCTTGTGCTTGATATCCCAATGCAATGTAGCTCAATATCACTTATATAGAGCATGCCAGCAAAGTAACATTCCAATTTGTCAAATCCTAGTGCTACCTAACAAAGACTTTAGCTCAAATGTCTCCACAATGTCAGACCTTTCATTTAATGAAAGGAGCCATCATTTCAAGATTTTATTGAAAAATCTTAATTTTGGTATTAGCTTGAAGTCTTACACCGTCACTCAAACTCTATCCCCTTTTTTTTTCAACATTTTTTCAATTTAAATTATATTATTGTTGGCGTCCTTCAATTTGGATGGAACCCCCAACAAAACTTTCACATGGACGCAGAGGACGAAAGGCCAAGTTATACCGTGCTATTCGGATAGTCCTCTTAAACACAAGCCTTTTATATGTTCTGATGACTGTCATATTTTAATAGACACGCCTAAATTTCAGCATCAACAGAAAAAACCGTGCTTTCGATTTCGACATTTCTCCAAAACTTTTTGTTTGCACGCTCCTTCGTACAGCTAGAAAGATGGTGACCATGATGGCTGGCTTTAAGACTGTTCATGTGCTGCACATACAAACATAAAGCTCAAATATCAACTCCAAATTGCAACACTGCAATATCAAAGAAGAATTTGCAAGGCAAAAGAACAATTTAACTATACTATAAGCTCCTGGAAGACCTAGTTTTATAAATTGAATTTGAGCCCATGCCCTATGACAAACGGCACATAAGACAACCACATATGAGACTTGTTGCAACGTGCAAAAATGTATTTCGAAATTAGGCAATTAGGGCATGTTCTTTTCGTTAAAAAGTAGGGGTTGGAAGATGGATGAAGTTGATTGAAGTGGTTATTTTTTTTGTTGAAGTAGGTTGAAGTAAGTTGAAGTGAGTTGGAGTTGATAATGTTTATATCATGGGTAGAAGTTTGTTAAAATAGTAGTTGAAGTGGGTTGAAGTGGATTGACTTTGGCCTTTTTTTATTAAAGTTAGTAAAGTGGGTTGAAATTAGTTGAAGTTGGTAGATTAGGATTTACCACCGAAAAGAACAGGGCCCTAGTGTGATGTTCGTGGAATTAATATGCAATTTTTCATTTTTTTTCCCCTGGAGAAGAAGGGTTTGTTCTCTTCTTTTGGCCCATTTTCTGCTAATTATGTTGAGTATAATTTGTAATAGTAATGCTGATTATTGCAAATTAAAGCTGTTATATGGAGTGTTAATTTTCATTATGGGCTAATTTATTGGTGGTGTTCAAGAGCATTAGTCAACATATCCATGAACCATTTCTATGAGTCCTTATTGGCGAATTATGATTTGTACCTTGGTTTCATCCTTCTGGTTGGAAGTGTTACACTCCGGATTTCTCTATAAATGGGACTTTTGACTCACCTTTGAGATCATTTTGTACTCACTTATCATAGTGAATCTTTATACTATCGTTACCACCTGTGATTTTCTTCTAATTTGGGTATTCACGTAAAAAATATGTACCTACTATTATTTTATTGATCTTGCTTTAATATTCTTAACTATCCACGTTCCTTCCACACTTCTGCATATACCTAGCTCAATTTTCAATTATTATTTTTCCTAACATTATAAGTACTTATCATTAGCATTTAGCATTAATCAATATTAATCAACACTAAGTCATATTTCCCACTCACAATTTCAGCTATAGTACTCATCAGTGTTGATCAGCACTCATCAGTATTGATCAGCATTTATTAGCATTAATCAATAATAAGTTACTCAGGATAAGTTGAAAAAAGAGACCCAATTGATCAAAAAAAAAAAAAAGAGAGACCCAAAGAACAATTGCAGGTTCAAAAATTCTACATGATTAATAGTACGTGTATATTTATTTGTTCATTAAGTTCAGTGGGCACCAATAAATTTCTATGGGTGTTCTTCGCAAAAATTTGAAGGATTTCTATACTGGGTTTTCAAAAAAAAAAAATTCGGGTAATATATGTTCAAAATCCTCATATCTAAGGTGGATCTGCCATTGATAAAAGATTCATGAAATATATTATTGTCTTTAGAGTATTAAGCGCATGCATGGAGGCCAAGATGTGAAATCATTTAAAAAAGAGTCAAATTAACTTTTACTGAGATAGCAGTCCTTTATCTAGACTATAGATAGAGCTTGGTACAGGGCAGAGGTCCAAGTTCACTCTCAAGACTTAAGGGCGAGGTTGCAATCTTTATCTTACAAATGAGTAAATGGATGATAGCTTGATTTTGCAGGAATTCAGATCTCCTATTATGTGGTGCAATCCTGCCAATTTAATGTGTTAACACAATTCAAAATTACCCCACCCACTACCCCTCACACCCCACTAACTCTCAAACTGAAAAATAAAAAAGAAAACAAGCTGCCCACCGGAGAAAACTTCACACGTTGCACACCCTCAAAACTGTAACCAAAGAACCAAAAAAAAAAAAAAAAACCCTAAAATTTTACAGCGCCCACCTTCAGCAGAACTTCCCACACTGCACAATTCCAAAAACTCACATCTAAACCACAAGCCCCATCCCCTACAATTTTCACGAAAACATCAAGAAACCCTCCCCATCCTCATCCAGATCCCAACTTTTCACAACATTAAACTGGCTGCTATGCTTTCACCTCCTGTTCCCGTATTGCACAAATAAACAGGTACAATATCCGACATAGGCATCTCATGGGCATCATATTTTAAACATTCATTCAGTTCACATATTCATATTTGTCACTTCATTCACAACACAGATTGGGAGCATACCAACAACCCCATACACTGGCAACAAATTGCATGATCAGGACACTTATGAGAAAGACACCACAACCAGATTTGACATAAACAGCTTTGTTCATAACACTCCAGGTTTGCATTACTTTCCCCATCTAATCATACTTAAAGTCATTGATAATGTGCACATATTGATACATTATACCATTGATTGATACTATAGACTGAGAGCACAACAAAGCCGTTGACTACGTGTTAAGTTGAAATTATAGCGTTGAGGATAAAGTTAAAACTGCTCTGCCCATCACATTTTAGGTACATCATGCCTTCCCTCTTCCCCCTTGCCCACCAAACCACTTATATCAGCGAAAATTATTAAAACTATGCATGTGTTATGAAAACCAAATAACAGCAATCTAGAATAGACAAGGAGGTTGATATTCCCACACATTCTGCATAGAACAAATAATATGAAACCTTTCAAAGCACCACACAAATGAAGTCCAAACTACCTGACTATTCTTAATTAGGAAGCATATACATTTATAAATAAACATATATCTACATACAAAGACATACAAATTTATAGAAATACTAAGAGCTACTATACTGGCCCAGAATTGACAAAAGACCATATAGTTAGCATACCTTTAGCATACAGGAAAAAATACCAAAATCAGAAGCCCATAATTGACAAAATATCATACGGTTAGCATACCTTTAGCATAAAAAAAAATAAAATTGAGACACCAAAATCAGAAGCTCACACGCCTAATGCATACACACATACTAATTCACTATTCTTAATTAGGAAGCACACACAACTACAAATGAACCAAATTTCATATAAGCACAGAAGAAATCGTCACAACGGATATAAACAACATAATTGAAACTTAAACATCTTCTAATTGAATATAGGCACATAAGATCAACCCTGGAATAGAAAAAGATACATAAAAGTAGGAAATACACTCTAATAGTTGCCATAGTCTAATTGAACCTAAGCACAGATTAGCAACCATGGAACAGATAAAGAGACATGAAAGCAGAAAATAGCCTCAAACAGTTAGCACAATCTATTTAGCACCATGAAATAAAGCATACAACATATTTTAGTCATTTCATATAAGCATATTCGTGTTACTTTGGAAGCATACAGACATACTAATTGACTATTCTTAATTACGAAGCATACAAATCTATAGACAAAGATTACTATAGTTTAAGTATGGTTAGTTCTCTGTTGGTTGATTTCACTTTCATATACATATGCATAGTATAAAGACATACCTACAACAAAGAACCATGCTAAGCTCTACAAAAGAACAGGCATACTCAACCATAAAAGCATAAAGCTATGAATACAAAGCAGAATTGTTGTTCAATAATTAATAATAATTAACTTGAAGATATGGTCAGCAAATTGACCCTTATCAATAAAACCTTATCAAGACAGATAATGAGAGGAAAGGTTTGGGCAATAGCAATTAAGGGTGAGTAAAAGAAATTCAGATTAACAAGACCAGGCAAACTAGCCGCCTACAGGAGTGATGCAATGCAAGCAATCATGAGTCCCCAATATGAAACCTTTAAAGACATGAAATAAATGAAATATTACCACAAAAGAAAGGGGGAAAATGCTTGGATGGAACTACTAATCAGGAATCAGAACAGCTGATGATTGCTAGAAAACACAAAATCAGCATAACCAAATCAGGGTTGCCCAGCACTTTATTTCCACATATTAACACCTTTGGTTAGAAACAGATCTCCACTGTCAGATCTGCAACGGAGGAGTGGTGCATGTTTACTCACTGCCTTCTTCCTCCTTCGTCCTTCCAAACCTCCGACCCCAATCCATGCCGGAAAGTACAACACCACCATGATAACGAATGCACGTACACCAACGCGCTTCTGCCTTAGTGGGGCATTGGCTACGTGGGAGGCACCGATGGACTCGGCTTTCGCCGAGCTACAACTTGGTGGTGTTCTATTTCCTAAGGAGGATGCGCAAAGGTTGTGGACGACCCGGATTACATCATTTGGTCATAGAGATATCACATACATGGGAGCTTTAATAAGCGTCATAAACAAAACTGAATCATGCAACCCCATACAATTACCAGTGCCAGAATCCATCACATTACAAAACAACATAATTTGAAGCATAAACATCTTCTAACTGAATAAAAGCACACAAGACCAACCCCAGAACAGCTAAAGAGACATAAAACAGGAAAAAATACACTGACAGCTAACATAAACTATTTACCACCATAAAATAAACCAAACAACATAATTAAGACATTTCATATAAGCATATTCTTTTGACTTTGGAAGCATACACACGTAATAATTGACTATTCTTAATGTGGAAGCATACACATCTACAAATGAATCAGATTTGATATGAGCACAGAAGAAATGTTCACACCAGATATAAACAACATACTTTGAAGCTTAAACATCTTCTAATTGAATATAAGCACATGAGAGCAACCCTGGAACAGATAAAGATACATAAAAATAGGAAATACACTATAACAGTTTCCATAATCTATTTACCACCATGAAATAAAGCATACAACATAATTTACACATTTCATAAAAGCATATTCGTCGTACTTTGGAAGCATACGCACATACTAATTGACTAGTCTTGATTAGGAATCATACACATCTACAAATGAACCACATGTCATATAAGCACAGAATAAATGTTCACAACGGATATGAACAACATGATTTGACGCTTAAACATTTTCTAATAGAATATAAGCACAGAAGAGCAGCCCTGGAACAGATAAAGAGATATAAAAATAGGAAATAGACTAGAACAGTTGCCATAATCTATTTACCACCATGAAATAAAGCATACAACATAACGTAGACATTTCATATAAGCATATTCATCTTGCTTTGGAAGCATACACACATACTAATTGACAATTCTTACTTAGGAAGGGTACTAACAGCAGCTATACTGGCCCAAAATTGACAAAGTACCATACAGTTAGCATACCTTTAGCATACAGAAAAAAAGATATACCGAAATCAGAAGCCCAAAATTGACAAAATATCATACAGTTAGCATACCTTTGGCATAAACAAAAATTGGGATACCAAAATCAGAAGCTCACATGCCTAATGCATACACACATACTAATTCACTATTCTTAATTAGGAAGCACACACATCTACAAATGAACCAGATTTCATATAAGCACAGAAGAAATCGTCACAACGGATATAAATAACATAATTGAAGCTTAAACATCTTCTAATTGAATATAAGCACATAAGATCAACCCTGGAACAGAAAAAGATACATAAAAGCAGGAAATACACTATAACAGTTGCCATAGTCTAATTGAACCTAAGCACAGATTAGCAACCATGGAACAGATAAAGAGACATGAAAGCAGGAAATAACCTCAAACAGTTGGCACAATCTATTTAGCACCATGAAATAAAGCATACAACATATTTTAGTCATTTCATATAAGCATATTCGTGCTACTTTGGAAGCATACACACATATTAATTGGCTATTCTTAATTACGAAGCATACAAATCTATAGACAAAGATTACTATAGTTTAAGTATGATTAGTTCTCTGTTGGTTGATTTCACTTTCATGTACATATAAATAGTATAAAGACATACCTACAACAAAGAACCATGCTAAGCTCCACAAAAGAACAGGCATACTCAACCATAAAAACATAAAGCGATGAATAAAAAGCAGAATTATTGTTCAATAATTAATAATAATTAACGTGAAGATATCGTCAGCAAATTGACCCTTATCAATAAAACCTTATCAAGACAGATTATGAGAGGAAAGGTTTGGGCAATAGCAATTAAGGGTGAGTAAAAGAAATTCAGATTAACAAGACCAGGCAAACTAGCTGCCTACCGGAACGATACAATGTAAACAAACATGAGACCCCAATATGAAACCTTTAAAGACACCAAATAAATGAAATCTTACCACAAAAAGAAGGGGCAAAATGCTTGGATGGAACTACTAATAAGGAATCATACCAGCTGATGATTGCTAGAAAACACAAAAACAGCGAAACCAAATTAGGGCTGCCCAGCACTTTATTTCCACATATTAACAACTTTAGTTAGAAATAGATCTCTATCATCAGATCCGCGACGGAGGGGTGGTGCATGTGTACCACATGCCGCCGACGAAGGCGTCTACTCACTGCCTTCTTCCTCCTTTGTCCTTTCAAATCTCCGAACCCAAACCATGCCGGAAAGTACAGCAACACCATGACAACGACTGCACGTACACCAATGCGCCTCCGCCTTAGTGGGGCGTTGGCTACGTGGGAGGTACCGGTGGACTCGGCTTTCGTCGAGCTACAAATTGGTGGTGTTCTATTTCCTAGGGGGATGCACGAAGGTGGTGAACAACCCGAATTACATCACTTGGTCATAGAGATATCACATACATGGGAGTTTCAATCAGTGCCGTAAACGAATTTGAATCATACAACCCCATATAATTACCAAATCCATCACATTGCAAAACAACATAATTTAGAGCATAAACATCTTCTAACTGAATAAAAGCACATAAGAACAACTGCAGAACCGATAAATAGACATAAAACAGGAAAAAATACATTGACAGCTAACATAACCCATTCATCACCACAAAATAAATCAAACAACATAATTTAGACATTTCGTATAAGCATATTATTTTTACTTTGGAAGCATACACACATACTAATTGACTACTCTTAATTCGAAAGCATACACATCTACAAATGAACCAGATTTCATATAAGCATAGAAGAAATGTTCACACCGGAAATAAACAACATAATTTCGAGCTTGCACATCTTCTAATTGAATATAAGCACATAAGAGTAACCCTGGAACAGATAAAGATACATAAAAATAGGAAATAAACTATAACAGTTTCCATGATCTATTTACTACTGTGAAATAAAGCATACAACATAATTCACATATTTCATAAAAGCATATTCGTCGTACTTTGGAAGCATACACACATACAAATTGACTATTCTTAATTAGGAACCATACGCATCTACAAATCACCCAATTTCACATAAGCACAGAACAAATGTTCACCATGCATATAAACAACATAATTTGAAGCTTACACATCTTCTAATTGAATAAAAGCACATAAGAGCAATCCTGGAACAGATAAAGAGACATAAAAACTTGAAATAAAGTCCAACAGTTGGAAAAATCTATAAATCACCATGAAATAAATCATACAACGTAATTTACACATTTCATATAGGCCTATTCTTTTAACTTTGGAGGCATACACACATACTAATTGACCACTCATAATTAGGAAGCATACAAAACTACAAACTAACCAGTAATCATATAAGATAATTCTATCAATCGGGATAACCACGAATACACCACAGATGTCAGGCAAACTTACCCGGAATTTACTGGCAGACCCTAAATGGATGACTCAGAGAGGCAAACTTACATCGATTCAGATCCTCGAGAAGTTGCCCACGATTGTTTGCACCATCCCCATTAACAAAAAGGCATGATTTCCCAACTTAATACTCTAAAAACTGTAACCCATCCCAAACAAAAAAAATAACATCCCAAATGGATAACTCATAGAGGATACTCCAGCATACATAACCAAAAATCGACATTACAACCGATAAACGCCCTACATCTGAAGATATAAATACATACAATGACATAGCACCACAAAAGCCCCAAAAAATGCATTTAACCTTAAATAAAAGCAAGGGGGAAGGGTGAAAATGAGTACGATGCTAGGAAGTACACCATACCCAGGGAGGGTTGGCGCGTGGAGTACACGCGCCGCCGATAATTGAGTCTTTCGACTGAACAGGAAAAAATACACTGACATTAACATAATATATTTACCACCACAAAATAACTCAAACAACATAATTAAGACATTTCATATAAGCATTTTCTTTCTGCTTTGGAAGCATACACACATAATGATTGATTATTCTTAAATCGGAAGCATGCACATCTACAAATGAACCAGATTTCATATAAGCACAGAAGAAATATTCACAGTGGATATAAACAACATAATTTGGAGCTTAAACATCTTCTCATTGAATATAAGCACATAAGAGCAAGCCTGGAACAGATGAAGATACATAAAAATAGGAAATAAACCCTAGCAGTTGGCATAATCTATTTACCACCACGAAATACATCATACAGCATAATTCAGACATTTCATATAAGTATAATCGTCTTACTTTGGAAGCATACACACATACTAATTGACTATTCTTAATTATGAAGCATACACATCTACAAATGAACTAGATTTCACATAAGCACCGAATAAACATTCACTATGCATATAAACAACATAATTTGAAGCTTAAACATCTTCTAATTAAATAAAAGCACATAACAGCAACCCTGGAATAGATAAAGAGATATAAAAACATGAAATAAGGTCCAACAGTTGGGAAAATACCTGGATTTTTCTGGCAGACCCCAAATGGATGACTCAGAGAGGCAAACTTACATGAATTCAGATCCTCGAGAAGTTGCCTGCGATTGTTTGCGCCATCCCCATTAAAAAAAAAGGCATTATTTTCCAACTTAATACTCTAAAAACTGTAACCCATACCAAACAAAAAAAATAACGTCCCAAATGGATGACTCAGATAGGATACTCCAGCATATATAACCAAAAACCCACATTATAACAGATAAATGCCCTACATCTGAAGATATAAATATATACAACAACATAGCACCACGAGAGTCCTGAAACATACATTAAACCTTAAATAAAAGCAAGGGTGAAGGGCAAAAATGACTACGATGCTAGGAATTACACCATACCCATCAGATCCACTTTGGAAGGGAGGCGTGTGGACCACACGCGCCACTGACGAAGGAATCTTTCGACTATCATCGTGCTCAATCGTCTTCTAAAGCCACTGATATGCGCAACGTTCACCAAAAAATCCAACCCTAACCCACAAACGAAGGTGCATATAACCACACGCCACTGCCTGAATGGTGCGTTGGCGGCATGGATGGTACGGCTAGACTCGCTGTTGACCGATGTACAACTTTGTGGTGGTGTCTTTTTCAGATTCA
The DNA here is from genome assembly GCA_002740465.1 of Stenocereus thurberi. Lineage (NCBI taxonomy): Eukaryota > Viridiplantae > Streptophyta > Magnoliopsida > Caryophyllales > Cactaceae > Stenocereus > Stenocereus thurberi. The sequence continues at coordinate 11,155 of NCQT01126730.1, forward strand.
TGCCCAACGGTGGGGGACTAGGCAGTTTTCATCCTTTGGGTAATTTCGGGCTCACTTCGGTGGCTGTAAGCAGCTGCCGTCGAGAGACTACAGAGAGACCGGTTGTGAAACAAAAGGCCGAGAATGATGGAGGCGGAGAGGCGTTGTTGTGGCAGTTTTGGACGTGAGAGGGCAAGGGATTTGGAGACAAAATGAGAGAGACGAAGACAGTGACTAGAGAGGAGAGAAAGAGTTCTGGAGACCGAATGATGTAGAGAGAGATATCTAGGGGGCGACTAATGCAAAGACCGAGAGAGAGAGAGGAGGCCGAAAGATTAAACCACCTCGAGACACACACACTGTCCCCTCGAATGCCGACTTTATGTAAGACATCCTTACAACATTCTAAAATGTCTACATTATTGCAAGCCACTTCAAATTAAACAGATTAAATAGTAAAAAATACACACAATCAATTTAAAAGAAAATTTTCAGTAAGCATTTATAATTTCTCTAATTATCATTATTAGTTTTTAAACAGAACTAAATATAATTATTGACTTTTACCAATTTACAAAATCAAAATATCCATATATATATATATATATATATATA
>NCQT01126773.1:8378-22201 GCA_002740465.1 Stenocereus thurberi
TCACTAGTAAATTCATAAAATCAGACTATGTTTTGGGTGTTTATACTATAATTTTTAGACTTGTTTTCATTAAATCCTGACTTGAACCATTTCCCAACATGCATACAACAACATCACCCAAAAACTTACTATTTCTAGTCATCAAAACAATCCCAGCCATAGAAAAGGATAAGTCTTTTACCTCGAAATGATTCCTAAAGAGAAAGAGAAAGAGAAAGCTTTAGGTTGTGTTATCCCTCCAACGAAGTGCTCCACCCTGTAATTTCAGGAACAGCGAGTAAGAAATTAGATTCAAAGCCTGAAATATGGAGGTTTTATGAAAAAGTTTAGTTAAAAACTAACATACTTTGCTAGGGCTTGAATAAAGTGTCATGACTTACCAATCCAAAGTGAGAGAGTGGAAGGGAGGCGGTCAATGGGGCGACAATAGGGCAGTGCACCGGTTGCTTATGAGAGGGGGAGAGAGAGCCGTGAGTGTGAGAGAGAGAGAGAGAAGGAGAGAGAGAGAGATGGCGTGGGCAGGGAGAGAGAAGAGAAGGCCATTGGGGGGGAGAGAGAGGAGAGGAAGGCAAAGGGGAAAAAATAAGAGTTTAAATCCTCAGGGTTTCTGATCATTAGAGTTTTTCCTTCCCCCCTGTCCTCTTTTGCATGGCTTTTTTTATTTTTGGGAAATAGAAACTTGAAGGACTAATATTCCACTAGCTTGGACCATTCGACCCACCACCTCCAGACTATCCCGCTAAATTTCCTAAAAATTAAAACACTACAAGTTTAAGCATTCTAGGTCGATCAATATCATAATAATTATAAATAAAAAAATATATATATATATCTAATAATTATTAAATAATCTTTCTCCGGGGTCTCAAATTCTACCCCCTTTAAAGAAAGTTTTGTCCTTGAAACGTCGCATGCACTTGGTCATGTAAATAGGTGGGTTACTTGGATCGTGTCTCTGTCTCTGGTTCCCATGTAGCTTCCGATACCTCATGATTTGCCCACATAACTTTTACTAGGGCAATGTCTTCTTACGGAGCTACTTTTCCCTTTAGTCTAGAATGCAAACTGGTTGTTCTTCATAAGATAAATCTTCCCTGAGTTGTATGGGATCCGACATGATAACATGCGATGGGTCAGGGTCATACTTGCGCAGCTGTGACACGTGAAAGACGTTGTGCACTATGGGTAGCTCCGGTGGTAGCTCCAAAAGATAGGCTATCTCCCTGACTCATTGAATGATGGGGTATGACCTAATATATCTAGGGCTAAGCTTACCTGTCATGCCAAATCTTGTGATACCCTTGGTTTGAGACACTTAAAGGAAAAGTTGATCTCCCACTTCAAACTCCATAGGTCTGTGCCTTTGGTCTATATAGCTCTTCTCTCGACTCTAGGCTACTTTCATTTATTCTTAGATTATTCTAACCTTTTGGGTAATTGCATGTATTAAATCTGGCCAATGGTCATTGTATTATCAATCTCTTGGAAACACAACGAAGTTCCACACCGTCGACCATACAGCGCTTCATACAGGGTCATCCCGATGCTGGCACGGTAGTTGTTGTTGTAGGAGAACTCAATCAGTGCTAACTACTCTTCCCATGCTTGTTTGAAGTCTAATACACATGCTCACAGCATATCTTCTAGGTTTTGAATCATTCTCTCCGTCTGCCCATTTGTGGCTAGGTGAAAGATTGTACTGAAATGTAACATTGTCCTGAACGCCTCTGATGGAGATCTCTCCACACCCCTTAATTTGGAGAATCAAATCAGTCAAGGTAATATTATTTTGCTGGCCAGAATGTAAATAAATCATCCACATTTTGTTTAAGAAGCAACATAGTAGGTCACGGGTTGATTCTAACAGTAAACTCGACTTTTGAGAGCTTAATTACTTAGGCATCTTTGAGGTTTAAGTCTAATGTTTTATAACCAGTTTGAAGTTCAAGAAGTTGTCTTTCCAGCAAAATAAGTTTTAACTCATTTGGACTTCATTTACTCATCCAAATCAGCCATTAAACCCAAGCTATCCATATTGCCTAGTTGAAACAGAATGTACCCGATTTTGAGTGTGTGATTTCTTAAGCTAAATTATGGTTTAAGTCTTAGATTTTTATATTTTTGGGTTCCCCTAGATGTTACCTTTTGGGTCCAAGCAAGAAAAACCAATCATGCTTAGTCAAAGTGAAGAAATCAAACCATTTTATCAACCCTGCCAGTTTTGGTCCAAATTTACACAGTAAAATGTTTAAGTGGAATTCTCCCACTTCAACACGTCGTAACCTTGACTTATTTACTTGGGGGGTTTGTACACAACCTAAGGAGTCCCCTTATAGCTTGAAATCAAAATCAGGAAGCAATGTCAGAAAACCGGGCTAAAAACTGCCTTGTGAACCTGATTGAAGTACAATGTGTTTTTCCTACTCCAAGGGGTTTCCGTAGCTCTCTCCTTGCTTGCTTGCTTCATTTACTAGTTAAGCAGCCTAGAATGGGATGAACTTTCCTTATACGGGCATAAGAACATTAATTTAATATAATTTGTAGTCAAGACAAAGATATCATTGTTAAGCAGGAGGCACAAAATGTTGCCCTAACCAGATCATAATCTACAAAGGAGATTTCAAAAGGAAGATCTAACATAACTATTACAAAAGATGAAGATGATGTCATGCATAAGTAAAAGATAAACGAAATGAAGAAAGGAATGTTTTATGATAAACGAAATGCTTGGATCATAAATGCATGGAGGTCTGGTATTGGGGAACTTTAGAATTGTAATGACTTTTTCTGGAATCGGACATTGATTACAAAATTTTGATGGGAAAGACTCAGTAACAAAGAGAGTTAAACAAATTAAAGCTTAGGCGCAAGTATAAATGGTTGAACTTATAAATAAATACGAAACTATAAGATTCTGAGTGCACTTTACATGTTTCAAAGGATGGAATTGAAGGATAAGTTCATGCAAAGGGGTGCTTGATAAGAGGTGTGCTATAAGTCAACAAAGGCACGGATGCATCTTTCTCTTACGCAAGCATTTGATAAAGTAAAATGGATACAAAAATGTGAAACTATGCTCACATCTGAGCAAAGTAGCAATGATTGCTTATTGATTAGAAGTTTATGAGTTTAAGCCAATTTTGTATCCTGCTCAATCAATTATATGCTTTATGTGATAGTTTATACTCTTTTTCCCATTTTACGCTCGGGTACCATTCTTTTTTATGTTTTGCAGGTTTTGAACCATTTGACCCCAGATTTGACCTATAAATGAGTGTATTTTTGACTCCTATGAAAACCTCTTGAGTTGCTATGCCCATGGAAGGAAGAAGAACAGAAGAATACTAAGGCAGTGGACACCATGGTTGGTCCATGGTGTATGCCACGGTTCATGTTGTCTTCATTTCCTGCTAGGCTTTTTCTTTTCTTGCAAGCTCTTCGACTTCCTAGTGGTTATTATTCCATTATTACACGTGACTATTTGTCTTCCAGAATTTTACTATAAAAGGGGGGCTCTGATCCTCACACACACCCCATCATCTCATCTTATAATCCTTTCCTCTTTTCAAATAGATTAGGATTAGTTTAGATTAGAGATTAGAGTGAGATATAGTCGAAGTGAAAACTTGCAAGGATTCCACCCCGAGCTTGCAGCATCGGTTCAAGAGTGATTTTCACTGAGCAATTCATCTCTCTTCTCTTCTCTTTTCTGTTTAGATTTATCATTTTATAGTAGTTAGATGTTTAATTTAATCATGTGAGAGTGGTTTAATTTTTGTCTACTGATTTGGTAGTTTATGAATGTGTAGTTGGATTATGTCTTAATCTATACAATTGTGCTTATTTTCATGATTGGTTTGATTTCACTCTATTAAGTGTTTGATATGTTATGAGTTGAGTTTTGCCCAATTTACTTGCACACTTGAAACAATCGAGTGAACATTCAAAAGACAACATTTGATTGTTGGACTGCTTGAATAGACTTAGCATAGCTTCGTTTCGAAAGAGAGATTTATATGTTAGGAGGACTATTAAGTGATCGAAGATATTAAACTTGGATTAAGTCAAATTAGTTTAAAAGAATGACTTTTGCTTAGGTTAGGCAAAATTGAATGAATTCGAAAGAATAGATCAAATTTCTGGATAGATTACAATTCCTCAAGATTAACCGATTAGAAAAAAGCTCATGTTTACCTTTTTGATCCAATCACCTTTCATAGTTATATGAATTCCTAGACATTTTTCCTGAATTGATTTAGAATCAGTGTATTAGAAATTGTTAATTTGAAACCATTTGAATTAGTGGGATCAACCTTGATTTGCTACAATGCCACCGTGCGCTTGCGGGCATATCAAGTTGTTGACACCGTTGCTAGAGACTAGCGTCGAATTTTAGGTTTTTCTCAAATTGACTAAGCATTTTATTTTTCTTTAAAAAAATTTTAAAAAAATTGAAAATTAACCAAAAATATATATATATTCAGAAAAAACAATGGCAATTTTCTATTTTCTCCAATTCGACCATGAATTATTTTAGAGGTATTTTAAGCGTTTAAATGCATTTCTTACTCAATGTGATTATTGTGTGAGTGAATGGGAAATTTTGGATATTGTTAATGAGGGTGTGAATAGTAAAACTCAAATTCTTTTAGAGTATTAGGATTTTCATGGTAATAATGTTGACGATGCATGGTATTTGCTTAAGTGGATTGCTTGGGATTCATTTGAGTTTGAAAAGCCTAGTCGTGTTTGTAGATTTTCATTTCCTGATCCTTGTGCATTTTATGCAAGATCGTATTATGCTCCTTTTTGGTGTGATTTGCGTAATGCTTCTAACCACGATATTAATTCGTGTCCTTATTATGCATGCTATGCTCAACCTGACTTTGTGTCACCCTTGGACAATACTGATGTTGTCTTGACCTTACATGATTCATCCTTTCCTTTATCTCAGTGCACGGGGCTTTGGGAGGGTGATCTTTTTGGGTTTGATGCTAGGTTTGATGTTGCTAATGCATGTTTTGAATCAGAAGATATTTTTGATAAGGTGCATGATCTAGTTAGCACCCCTTTTAGAGGGATGTCGGTATGAGTGTGTGCATAAGGAGTCTTCTAGCCTTTGTTTTAATTATGCTTTCCCCAATCCGCTTCAACATTCCCATGTTTCCCCTATGTGTTCAAACCCTCTCCTTCCCCTGAGTATGACGTTGTTGAGCCCATTGATAATTCTGTGATTTGTAATGCTAATATTGATTTGGGCTATGAGGATAACGAGTTTAATGTGCTTGGTAGGAATGACGATGATTATGCGTCCATAGGTTACTTTAAAGCGTATGATCCCTACATTGACCCTTATTATGTATGCTTAGAGGACCTACCTAGGAAAATCATGTGGACTACACTCTTTTAACCCTTCCTGTGATTTTTCTAAAGCCATTGATAAGGTTAAGAGGATATTTGATATTTTTGGTATGATTTTGTTTATTACCTCTTGCCTTGTATTTTCTGAATTTTGGTCCCAAGAGTTTTATAAGCTCCTGCGTGCTTTAGCGGCATCTGCTTTAATGAGTCGAGTCTTGACATCGTGATGGAGTGAATGATGCTCCATGAGCCCCAATTATTACGAGGCCGCATAGCTTGCATGCACTTAGCACCTAACCTGGTGAGATTGTTATCTTTTGTTTTCCCTTTCCATTCTCTTATCTTTCCTTCCCTTTTTCTATTATATGCCCACATTTAGGGCAATGTGTGATTCAAGCATGGGGGAAGGGTAGTTTCTATGTTTTTGTTTTGATTATTAGTTTTAGGTTTCTTTCTGGTTTGCATTAATGTTTTGCATTTAGTTGCATTTTAGGTTTGCATATATGATTGCAAGTTATAATACTCAAACACAGAATGAGTGTTCCACAAAGAATGCAACTAAGGGAGAAAATGTCGTCTAATGCTTACAATGTTAAGTCCCTAGTTGAATCAAGGTGTACAAAATGTATGAGGACTGGAAGCAAACTATTTAGGTGGAATGAGGTGAAAAAGGACCTAGGTCAACACATGAACAAATGTCCGCGAAAATATTACAACAGGGAATTAAGACTATTAGAGAGTCCTATGCGGACGAGGTAACAAAATTTGTCATAAGCTTGATTTTCATGGAAAAATAGTCATCAAGTGATTATAAAGATAAGCCATTTGAATTCCTATATGTTTCATACCATCATAAATTATAACATGAGATTTAAGCAGTGAAGTACAATGTGAGGAAACAATGGATTAAAAAGCGGAATTATCATGTCACGAGCCTACAACTTAGTTAAAGTCATAAGAATCCATTTGAGTTTTGAGGCCATGGGAAAACAGATAAAGAAAAGGAAACTCATACTGTTTTATAATTCAAAGGTGTTATTTCATGTTTGGAGTTTCGAGGGCGAAATTTATTTTAAAAGGAGAAGAATGTAACACCCCAACAATCAAACTATGTTTAATTATCTAAATAATTTTTGAATTTCACATTAGTCATGAGATTTTAATGTAAGTCAGCTGGTTGGGCTATAGGAAAAAGTTTGACATTATAAAAGGCAGTTCAGCAATTTTTGTTATGATTAATCTATTAAATGCATTGAAACATGTACAATGCTATGAATGAATATATGTTCATATGCAGATAGATGCATCTACTTGAACAAAAGGTATTCGATCTGAAAATTAATCGATTTGCTTAATATTTAAGAAAAGAACCCAAAAAACAAAAACTAAGTGATTAAAATTTTGACAATTGTGTGGTTAGCAATTTAAACACTTGATAAAATTTAATTAGGATAAGGTTGAATTAAATTTTTAATCAAACTAAAGGAGGGGAGGGGATCCTTTTATATTTTTCAAAAGCCAAAGTTGCAGACATAGGGGGTCATTGGTGAGCAGCTTTTTGGACCAAAATTAGCTGTTTAAGCTAGTAAAAAAGCTAATTTAAGCGTTTGGTAGAATAACTTTTCAGAATAGCTTTTTGGTTCTAAAAAGCTAATTTGATTAGCTTTTTTGAATAGCTTTTTGGAGAATTAATTTCTTGTCTGAGGACTTTATTAGAAACAGCTAATTTCATCACACAATTTTTGTTTAAATGGCTAATACAAACAACAGCTAACAATTGTTTGCCAAATAAGGCCATATTCCTGTTCACTTTTCTCTTGTTCTACCTTCCACTGTTCCCACCAGAGCTTGGCCCTCTCGTTACCAGCCCACGGTTGCCTCACAGTCGAATCAGTTGCCAAATGCCAGAGCACCGCCAACCATCGCCATGTGACCCCCCCGTATTCTCTCTCTTTCCCTTGTCTCCGGTGGCCACAGAGCAACGGCTGGTCGTCGGCAACCCCTTTAGCCACTCGTAGCCAGTGGCCAACCACCAAACACCACTGCCACTGCAGCCACCTCCACTTTCACCCTTCCTCTTCGTTTAGGGTAACCTATTATATCCTCCTTTCAGCTAGTTCAAAATTTTAAATTTTTACTTTTTGATTAATATTTGGACAAATTGTGTTAGGGATTAACTAAATTGTGTAGTAAAAGAGGGCTTAAGTTAGTTGTTTGATTTAAGCAATTGAAGTATCATGTTAGGGCAATCTCAATGTAAGTAAAAGGTTAGGGTGACTGACGTTAGGACCTTGAGAGTGAGATGAAAAATATTTGGTATTCAATTGTTTTGATCTGATCGAATCTAGGCTTAGCTCAAGTTAAATCACAATGGGGTTAGAATAAACAAGTAAATGCATATATAAAGATGGTTTACATAATTGAAGTTTTGGACTTTGGTTCTGAATTACTGTTATTTTAGGTGATGTATGGTTAAACTAATTGTTCTACTCAAGCAAAAAGAATTGCTTTAATGATTAATATATTACAGCAATGTTTAGCTAAATATTGCCAATAAAGTTATCTCGTTGCAAGTAAGTAAGTTAGTTGAAATTTATTATGGAGACTAAATGAGTGATTTCATGGATAATTTTGCTAATATGAAATAATTCAATTAATGAGGTAAGGGTGCTTGGCGGATGGGTAATATAGTCTATTTTGTGATTGGAAGGTCATCACAAAAGTTGTGAGATTAAGGATATGTGTATTGGACCAAAGTATATAGCTAAAGTGTGGGAGTTCACTACTTAGTCATCTCATTTGAGACAAAAAATCAGAAATTTTATTAGAAGATTAATGGATTCAATTGGTCTCGCTGAACATTTATGTATAGTAAAAGGGTATACTTACTAGCTAAGGGTGTTGCTCAAGTTAGGAGAAACAAATGAAAAAATTAAGTGGAATTAATTTGTGAAGGGTAATATTTTTAAAAGTTAGCAGAGTGTTAAAGGCTTTAAAGTAAAATTATGTGCCAAAGTAGTATATATAAAGAAGAATATTAATACATTATGAAATTTAATTGATTACTTCAATAAGGGCAAAAAGAAGGGAAAAGCCCCTTGAAATGCTTTGTAAAAGAATTTCGCAATTGTACTCCACTAGTTTATGAGATTTTGTTAATTAGAAAAGAATTATGTTATCATTAGAGAATAAAGATTTAAAGAAAAGTGAATTTTCATGGACACAAAACCTAAGTCGTAGTTTTTAGAAAGAAAAGTTGTACACTAAGGCTTAAAAGAAAGTATTTGACTTTTATTGGTATGTTGTTACTTCTATCCTTTACTTTATTGATCAATTAAAATTGAAGTACCATAGATAATAGTATCATTGTATATATTACCATGAAACAATCTATAATTAATTCACTGCATTGTATCAACTACCATTTCCAACTTAGTTGTCGTGGTTGCTACAGTCTAATGTTTATGCCACAATACCTCACCAACAGGCCTGGGGAATGACATGCTATATGTTTTGGAGCTATGTAAATGGGTAGAATAATCAAAGTTCATGTATCACATGGCTATACCAATCAGTAGAGCAATCAAAGCACATACGTTAAAATGCTCCACCAATAGGTGGAGAAATCAAAGTTCATATGTCATATGGTTACGCCAATAAACTAAATAGTCAAAGTTTATAAGTTATGGCACTCCAGCAATTGTGGAAGAATAAAAGTTTGTAAGTCATATGGATCTGCTAATAAGCAGAATGATCAAAGTTCATATGTTATATGACTTTGCCAATAGGCAAAATAATCGAGGTTCATAAGTTACAATGCTTTATCAATAGATGGACGAATCAAAGTTGATATGCTAGATAAACTTGCCAGGCAGAGAAATCAAATTTCGTATGGGACAAAGCTTTCCTAATTAGTAGGGGAATCAATGTTCATAGCTCTACTAGTAGGGATAGAAATCAAAGTTCATATGTCACATTATTTTTCCAACAAGTATTCTGTCAGAAAGCAAAGGAATCAAACTTCATAGGTTTTCCAGTAGGTGAAGAAATTGGAATTAATAGGTCACATTGTACTACTAGCAAGTAAAGGAATCAAAGTTCATACGTTACATTGCTCTGCTAAGACACAGAGAGGGCAAGACCATGTGTTGTAGAGAACTACTAATCATCAAGGGAATCATAATTACATTATGGTTTGCAGATTTTTATCAGTTAATGTAATATATAAATTTCAAAGGTCACTACAACAAAGCGCCCCATTGGAGATCGAATTTTATAGGCCGAAGGCAAAAGCGGTCTCTAGTTTTATTTTTGAGATCTAAGTTAAAGACCAACCTAAACCATATTAAATTGAAACTAATGTTTGAGACTAATAACAAAAGCGGACTCTAGTAGAGGCCACTTACGGAGACTATTGCTTTTGCACTCCAATCAGAAAAAGTATTAGAGACAAACTACAAGCCCGGTTTTACGCAGGGACCAAATTCAGCAACGGTTTCTAAACTCCGTCTCAAACTCTTGACGTGCCAGGTATTTTTTGATCTCAACCATTCTTTTCATTGAGACCAAACTCTTTGAAACACAGAGAATTCTTGCAACCTCTTCTCTTCCAGCTGTCACTGCAATTCGCGCGCATGTTGACACCTAGGCTCTCTCGCCGATGGCTGGACAAGTTCCGGAGACCAGGCTGTGTTTTCCGCATCCTCTCCTCCTCCCTATCTTCTCTATGTCCCAAGAATTCTCACTCATGGCCTCGTGTTCGCTGTGCATTGCAAGTTACTTAGGGTTCGCAACATTCACCGTAGCCATGGTTGGGTGTTTTTCGGTGAGTTGTTTGAACATCCACTAGTGTGAGGCAAGTATTCTAATCGAGCTGTAGCAATTACATTCAATATTGTGTGTTTGGTGAGTTAGGGTTCCAATTTAGGAACCAAATAATTGAGATTTGCCAGTGAACAGATCATAACTAAGCCCTAATAATTGAGATTTGTTAGTTACTGTGAATTTCTAATAATTGCAAATAATTTATTTTCATTGGTTGCTGTCCCAGTTCTATCCTTTTCAATGAGACGGTTATAGAGGTCTTGATAGGGTGCTTATTTAGTTGTTAACTTGTTCTAATTAAGCAATACGTTTGTGTAGTGTTTGGTAAAGAAATTCCTTTTTGCTTTCAATGTATTCAATTAATTAATGCCAAGGAGTTTTGGTTCTAAATGTTTGGTGTCTTCTTTGAACCTAAATTTGTGTCTGAAATACAAAAGAAGAGTTATCTTTATGCAAATAGTTTGTCAATTTAAGGAAAAATTTGTGATTGCGATTATAGAGAATTGAAAATAAATTTTTTTAGCCGACTTTATAAGTTGAAATTTTATTTTATTAAAATAGACAATATGTTTTTTTACGTGGGTCAAATTTTCATTAAAGATATATTGATACATTTCAATTGGGTTATTTCAGTTTTTTTTAACACCTCTATTATATGTAATATACACATTCTGATGGTTTTTCATTCTTATAGCTCATGTGTAGTTAAAGAGCAGCTCAAATTATGTTTGATTATAGCGTAATTCATACATAAGAATTAAGTACTTAAGTGTCAAGCTCCAACAAGGTTCAACTTATTTATATGCCTAAATCAATGTACATATACTTTTGGTCCAATATATTATAGGTTTTTTTTAAGCCATAACTAAATAGCATCAATTAAGTATATGACTTAGATATTCTCTCAACATGTATTTAATTTAAATTTCTTTTTTTCTTTGATATATAAAATCACTTGGACTTCAAAGTGACTTGATATCCTCATAAATTATTAGAATTAAATCTTACACATCGTTATATGATTTTCAGTATTCCTTGTTTTATTTCTAAATCTTGGCGTGCAATGTTATTTATTTTTGGTTGGGAGGCAAGAGGAAAGGGCACGTATCAATACACTGCGTAACAGCCAAACGTGCCCTACTTGCACGTCAATTTTTCCGAAAACCGCCAAAGAAGAGGGAGAGAGTGGGTTTACTACCAAATTACCTTATGACTATTATAAGTTAATTTTAGTCTATTATAAGTTAATTTTTAAAGTAAAATATTACTTATAAATATATAAAGTTTAACTCTTTTCAAAACGTATTAACAAGATTGGTTAGTAATATGTACAGTTCCTTATGAGACAATGGATCCCAGCCGGGACTGGATGTACAGTAGAATAGAGGGGAAGTTTCTAAGCAAGGTCTTCATTGAGAAAGTGGATGAGTTTATTAAGTTTGCTTTACGTAAGAAGAGTTTCAGAGGTGCCAGAAGCTAAAGTGCCCATGCGTCAAGTGTTGTAATGTACCATACCTTGATGTAGACATGATCAAGTTACGTTTGTACCAGCGTGGGTTTCGTGCAAACTATTATAGGTGGATGCATTAAGATGAAGCATTCCTCGACAAGGATGGAGGTGCAACTTCCTCATCTACTGTATAAGTAATGCCCAACCCTATGAGGGGTATGGTGATGAATGCCAATGCACCTACGGCATACCTGTTATTACAAGAGTTACCGCACCATTAGAAGCACGAACCAATTGCAAAGGCGAAAAGATTCCTTGAACTCGTCAAGGTAGCAGAGGGTGCATTGTGCGAGCAATGTGTAATGTCACTATTAAAAGATGTTGCATAGCTTACCAATCTAAAATTTAAATATAATATACCTCATTGAGCAGTTGATGGTATTGCATCCTTTATAAAGGAGATATGCCTAAATAACAACGACATAGTAGGCAATTACTATGAGGTCAAGAGGTTTTTCTGGTCTTGAACTTCCATATCATAAAATTGATGTTTGCCCCAATGGTTACATGTGATTTTGGAAGGAGGCGAATGGCCTGGATAGGTGCTCAATATGTGATGAAGGAAGATACTTGAGGATCAGCAAAGAAGGAAGGCAAATCCCAAGAAAGCAGCTGATACATTTTCCTATTGGACCTCGACTATAGCATCTTTATGCAAAAAAGAAAATTGCCGAGAATGTGAGATGGCGCCATGAGTTAAGCGCGCTCCTGGGGTCATGGCACATCCATCAGATAGCAAGGCATAAAAACATCTAGATGCTTCTTACCCTTCATTTGCTGCTGAACCACGCAATGTACGGCTTGGCTTTTGCACTATTGGCTTCTCATCATTTAGCCATTATGGTCAAACATATCCATGCTAGCCAGTCATTATGACCCTTCACAATTTGGCCCCATGGATGTGTAAGAAAAGGCAATTCATGTTTATTGCTCTCCTTATTCTTGGTCCAAAGAATCCAAAAGGTAATCTGGACATATATATATGCAACCTCCTATTGAAGAACGTATCCAACTGTGGAATGAAAGAATAATGACATATGATGCGTCCTTGAGGCAAAATTTCCTAATAAAGGTAGTCATTCGTTGGACTATGAGTGACGTACCTGCCTATGGAATACTCTCTAGTTGGATGACTGCTGGAAGACCAGCATATCCCTATTGTATGAAACACAAAAGCATTTAGGCTAGCCCATGGGATTAAGCAATCGTGGTTTAACTATCATTGCTAATTTCTCACAATGGATCATAGATTTCGGCGTAACAAATATGCATTCCGCAGAAAACAAGGAGGATCATTCTAAACCTCCTCCTATGTTGACTGGGGAGTAGATTTGGAGTCGTGTGTCTTCACTACCAAGGGCATAAGATCACAAGGGCAAGGTGGATGGCTACGGATAGTCTCACTATTGGACAAGACGTACCATATTTTGGAAACTCCCTTATTGGAGCAAACCATAAATTCAGCACAACCTCGACGTCATGCAAATTGAGAAAAATGTCTTTGAGCAAATAATTAACACAGTGAAAGCACTTAGTAGTATGATAAAAGGAGAGGAGAAGTAGAAAACAATGGTGACCTGGCCTTGATAATGTTAGGTGAACCCACAACATGGAAAAGATTCCCGCTTGTCTCACAATCATCCATTTCACAAAACAACTAACCCCTAAATATTATGCCAATTTATAAAGGTAATTGACTTGTCCTCAATTATCTTGTCAAGTCATACCCTAGCAAATTAGTAAAACCAACTATTTATTTTCCCTGGTGGATTTAACAATTTATCAAATTAAGCTTGAAAATCATGTTCCATTTATAAGTTTCCAACTGTTGGTTTTTTTCTTCATTCTTGCAATGTAAATGCCAATACTCTAGATGTGTGATCCATTGAACTGTATCTGGTATTTCCTTCTTTATTATTGTACTTTACACTTGGCATATCTGGGCGTGTGGCCCATAGAGTTTGGTTTTCGGCGTGTAGCCATTGGGCTTGTGGATGTCTTCTCTACTTTTATTTATTACAAAGAACTAATGTAAGGCTTTAAGCCTGGGATATATGCAATTTTATGTGGAAATCAATCAACTTTCTCCAGATATGTGTGTGTGTGTGTGTGTGCGCGCGCGCATATA